>QJPP01003005.1:0-127796 GCA_003996215.1 Jaltomata sinuosa | reverse complement strand
AAAAAAAAAAAAAAGAAGGCAGGCCAATGCACAAAGCATCCCGCGGTCACCAGGGTCCGAGGAAGGGCCGCAACCCAAGGATTGTGATGTAGAAAGTCTAACTAATGGCTGCTTCCCTGACTTGAACTTGTGGACTAATAGGGTCACACAGAGACAACTTTATTTTGCCACAATCACATAAATTCTAAGTCAAAATCTGGTTGTAATGTCTGGCGGCACTGTTATAAAAGACTTTTTAGGCAGTCACATTTGGGCGATCTGATTGCTAAGAAACTAATCGAATATCGTAACAAAATTGACAGTCTAATGGTATCAAATATAGGCCCAGTTGACATCACCCATAAGCAAGAGATACAAGCAAAGCAAAGCAAATGTGCAAGTAGTTATGCAACTGAAACTCAATGGCACTCTGACTTGAAAGAATAGTAGAAGCAACAGGCTAGTCCTTTTCAATAATACAAAGCAACGGTTGATTAGTCGTCTGAAATGGTAATTGGTTATCAGAATTGCGCGGCGGGGAGGTGATGACTGATCAAGAGAGTGTACCAATGGCGGAGGAAGCGTTGACTTGGAGAGACATTGTAGGTGATGAATGCTTCAGGGTTGATAAAGAGGTAGAGCCGGCACTGAAAGGGAAGAAAGTGAGGTTGGAGGTGTCAAGGCGGCAGAGTGGAACTCCAATTCCAATTCCAATTCTGGTAGCAAAAGCAGTAGTAATACTAATGGTGCCCATGGGGGGATGGATAATGCCACACCGGGAATGAACCAACTTCTTTTACTGGGTTGGCCCACGCTGGATACCATCTGGAATGTTTGTTACACCTCACCCCTCTTGCCTATCAATTTTTACACCTATTCACATTTAGTAGGCGTTTGATCGTGAAAATAAAAAAATTATTTAAATTTTTTGAAGTTAGAGTTGAAGTTAGTCATAGTATTTGAAGTTAATAGTTAGAATTCATATGTACTTTTTATAAAAATCAAAGTTTTTTTTGAGCATTCAATATAATTTAAATGGGTTATTTTATGAAAATAAAAAATTTAGTATACCAAAAAACTGATTCCATAAACTAAATAAATAAATTAAAAAGTGAAACTAAATAGATTGAAAACCCCTTTTGAGGTGTTTTCAAAATCTCAAATACAACTTCAAGTTGTATTTGTTGTTTTTATGGCCAAACAAGAATTCAGGAATAAAGTGAATAATATTCATGGTCAAACGAGTCCTTAATAATTACCACTATTTAGGATAGTTTTATTTGATTATAGTACATACTCTCAAATTTTTCAAGTTAATATCTCACAAGGTCATTGAATAATAAAAAATTATCTAATAAAGTTATTGAACTTTGCTTTATCAAAAGCATCACTCAAATTAAAGTTTTTATTTTTTAAAATCACTCAACTATATTTATCATTTAAAAGCAAATGACATGGCAAAATAAACATGGACCCCACATTAAAAGAATTTATTCTTTTTAATAATTTGTATACCCATGCACCCACAAATAGGGGTGGGCATGGTATGGTATGGTACGGTATTTTGAAACTTCGGTATGGTAACTTTGGTATTCGATTTTTAAAACTATTATATCATTACCATACCAAATTAATTCGGTATGGTTCGGTATTTGAAGTTCGGTTTTGATATTTTGCGGTATGGTAAATCAGTAACCATAGTTTGTTCAACTTCGACTAATATATACTCGTGTAATAGAGTATTATGACTTTGACTTTTCAAAAAAAGATCTCAATTGTATCATACTAACACATTGCACATATAGAAATATATATTCAAAGAAAGTACAAACAACTTCTTTTGTTAATTAATTACATTTAAAAGATATTTCAATCAAAATATAGTAGTAAAAGTTTCAACTTCTAACATTTAATTTATACTAATATTAGATTGTATATTTGTTAATATTTTAATAATATATATATATTATTTATGTAACTATATACTTCGGTATGATATTCGGTATTTCGGTATGTGATTTCTAAATACCAAATACCATACCGAATACTAATTTTTTTTAAAAATGTATACCATATACGATACCAAATACTATAATATCAATACCATGGTATAAAAAAGTTCGATATGGTATGGTAATTCGGTATATACCATACCATGCCCCACCACTACCCACAAATTGGAGATTCTATCCCGTTCGATGTTAATGGGAAAAAGACATCAAATCCACCCTTAACTATACCCGAAAAGTTAAGGACACACTTAAACTATTGTAACGACCTAATACACACTTGTACTACTTAAAAATAAATTTATTTACCCCCTAAAATTGACGTGACAATTTTTTTTTGTTAAAATAAAAAATAGACGCGTTTGTGTCTAAAATTAAAGCCAAAAAAAGTCAAAATCCCCCCTCTCACCCCCCCACCTCTTTCTTCTTCACACTCCACCCACTCACACCTCTTCTTTTTCATACCCCCCTTTTTTTATTACAACTTTGTCGAAAAAATAATGGAGAAGAGTCATCACACTATCATTGATTTTTCCACACCAATTGAAAAATCAATGAAGAAGAACCATCACAACTCTACTAATTTTATTATCACCACCAAAAAATTATAACTTTATCACCCGATTTCACCACCCCCTCCATACCTTCATCACATAACCCATCACCACCAATTTCATCACCGGCCACCACCACCAATTTCATCACCTACCACCATCAATTGCATTACAATGTCACTATCAATTTCATCACTTGACCCATCACCAAAATTTCATCACAATATCACCACCAATTTCATCACTTGACCCATCATCACCAATTTCATCACCGAATTTTATTTTTTTAGTATTTTTGTCTAATTTTTATCGGACTGATCTCTATTCTCAAAATTATTTTCTATCTTTCTCTCATCACCTAGACTTGTTCCACATCTCATTTCTTTCACTCTAAAAAAAATTTGTTACCTCATCAATAGATCAATGAAGAAGGATAAGGTTGGAGAAATGGATGGTAATGGCAGCTTTGTTGGTGAATGGTAAGGTTGATGGTGATGAATGGTTTGACAATGGTGATTTCATTAGTAGCAATGGAGGTTTTGTGTTGGATATTAAATAAAAGAAAAAAGTTTAAATTTAAAAGAAAAAGAAAAAACTAATAAAAATAATAAAATTATTGTATCTTTTGTGATACTGACATGGCACAAACGTGGCGCTGATATGACGCGCACGTGTGGAACACTTCACCTTATGAAAGTGGTATAACATTTATAAGGTGAAAATAAATTCACTTTTAATATGCATACGGGTGTAACAGGTCGTTACAATAGTTTAAGTGTGTCTTCGACTTTTCGAGGAGTCAATTCCCGAAATGATCACTGAACTTGTGCAAATATGTCACGCCCCGGGATTACCCTTGGATATAACACGAGACGTGGGACCACAAGTGCCCCAAGCTAACCCTTGGTCATAACATACTCAAGCAAAACATTGGATGAGCGGAAGCATAATAGATAGATCCGGAATCACATAAATGGATAATCAGTTGAATAGGAATACAAAATCTAGAAAGAGACTCGAAAGCTGTCTATGTCTGAAAGGCCTCTATTTATGACATAAAGAGTTGCTAGGACAAGACCCTAGCTAACTCGAAGTACGGAATTTAGTAACCAACACAGACTAAGAATATAACTAGTCCTCGACCTAAAAGGACTCACCAACAGCTGACAGAGAGTGGCCTGGAAGCTCTAGTCACGGGTCTGAGAAGGGACACCCGAATCTGCATCATCAAAGGATGCAGCGCAAGATATGCGTCAATACTATGTAATGTACCAAATATGTGAGATATGCATGAACATGATGAAGACATGCTAAGTATGCTTTAACAATCAAAATCATGCTTTAAAGGTAAGGCTGAATGCAAATGACTATATGAAATACCATAAGCTGTAAACATAATCATAAAGTATGAGTCGGAAATCTAAATAAGAGTCAAGTACATTTAAAATCCTAAACTATTTCTATGGGAGGTTCTCTAACCGACATAGACCATGTGAGCTATATGGAATTCGATGTATACGCCCCATCGAGAGGACTCAATATACCTTGCAAGGGT
Organism: Jaltomata sinuosa; assembly: GCA_003996215.1. Classification (NCBI taxonomy): domain Eukaryota; kingdom Viridiplantae; phylum Streptophyta; class Magnoliopsida; order Solanales; family Solanaceae; genus Jaltomata; species Jaltomata sinuosa. The sequence goes on along the minus strand of QJPP01003005.1, from coordinate 123,699 downwards.
ATAAAGGCATGACTGTAGCGTGATCACTAAATCTGATACTCAACAGAGGGGACTTATAAACCTACGGGGGCTAAATACTACTCCCAACACATACTTATAGCTCATACAATAATGGGGCATATCTAATGTCAAACATGATCATACTGGTGACATATCTGATGTCAAAACTGTTTGAAAAGCAATAAGACATATGTGATGCCATGCAATTCAAATTCACACATCTAAAGACTTGTCATAGCCATAGTTCAAATCATACTTTTCCTTTCTACTAGCAACCTCATAAATACAAAAGGTAATGATATCTAATCATGTCAAATTCCTCCTGAAAACATGCAATCCAATGAAATCATGCTATAAATCAACTTTAGTACTTGGGTTTTTAAAATCAATGAAGGAATCATGATCAAATCATAAAATAAGCAATAAGAAATCATGAATTTAAGCATAGAAACTGATTTCATAAGTGTTTCCCAATTTAGATCAAAATCCTAATTTCACAAGTCCATAATTCAATTTGAAGATTAGGTGTTTTGAGTACAAAGGTGGAAGAAACCCATTGTTGAATACACACATACCTTGATTGAAGTTAACCCACTTGAAAATTGAAAATATTTAGGAGACTTGATCTTAGAGCTTGAGACCTTGAGTTTGAGAGAGACATTTTCCTTTTTGGGAGTTGAATGAAGATTTGAGAAGGAACTTAGGCTAATGAGGGTGAAAACTCTTCTTGAAATAGTTAAAACGATATCATTTAGGAGTTAAAAGGGTAGGTAAAGACTAAAATACTCTCGGAATATAATTAAGAAAAAATTGGAAAATGGGTCGGCTTCAGGAATCACGGATCGGTTCTACGGGTCGTCATTTGAACCAAGACCCGTGTTTCTCACTCATGGTTTCTGGTCCAGTAAACAGGCTGCAGAAGGTAATCTACGGGTCAACAGGACTGATTCGTAGAATGGATGACGGATCGTAGAATCAAGTCATCATTCTTGAAGACTTTCATGTCTCTGATCAGGTTCCATGAGTCAACAGGACGGACCCGTAATTCCAATCACAGACCATAGACTGTATTCGTGGTTCCTGGGACAACAGTCAGCCCACAGGTCAGATTCCACGAGTGGATATTACGACCCGTGGAATGAACTACGGTCCGTAGAACCCACTCGTGGTTCTCAGACCAGAGGCTAACCCTGCAGACTTAAACCACATATCCATTTCATGACCCGTGGTTCAAACCACGGTCCGTGGTTTTGACCCGTCAATCCTGGAAACATGGAATTTTTTTGAGTTTTAGACTTAGATAGCTGGTTCAATTTCTGAGGTATTATAATATCTCCCCCTTGGAATTGTTCGTCCTCGAATAAAGACTAAACAAGGGAAAACTGAAGAGAAAACACCCTAACCAGTCAACAAAACATGGAAATCAAGGAATAACCATGAAAACTGAACTTTTTAACTTAAATCATGATTGAATCAACTTCGAAAACTTGAATGCATGTTAATATCATGAAGAGAACTGATGGAGTAGATTCGGAGGGACATAGTAAGGAGGAAACTATTACCTCAAGCTGAAGCTGAATCGGAAGGAAAAAGATGGGGATATTTGGCCTTCATGGCCTCTTCCACTTCCCAAGTAGCTCCCTCTATAAGTTGGTTTCTCTAAAGAACTTTTACCGAGGCGACTTCTTTGTTTCTCAATCTCTGGATTTGTCGATCAAGAATCTCTACGGGAACCTCCTCATAGGTGAGACTATCCTTCACACCTACATCCTCCACAGGAACAATCAAGGTCGATCACCAACGCACTTCTTCAATAAGGAGATATGGAAAACTAGATGAACCGCTTCTAACTCCAATGGTAAATTCAACTCATAAGCAACCTTACCAACTCTCCTCAGAATCCTATAAGGACCTATAAAACGAGGACTAAGTTTCCCTTTCTTCCCGAATCTCATCACACCCTTCATGGGCGACACCTTAAGAAACACCTAATCATCCACCTCGAACTCTAACTCCCTCCTCCTCACATCTACATAGGATTTCTGTCGACTCTGAGCGGTCTTTAACCTATCTATAATAAGCTGAACCTTTTCCATGGTCTCATGCACCGAGTCTGGATCAATCAAGGTTACCTCACCAATCTCGAACCAACTAATAGGAGACCTACACCTCCGACTATAAAACTCCTCATACAGAGCCATCTGAATACTAGAGTGAAAGCTGTTGTTGTAGACAAACTCGATAAGAGGTAAGTGATCATCCTAATTACCTTTGAAATCAATAACACACGCTCTCAACATATCCTCCAAAGTCTGAATAGTATGCTCTGCCTGGTCATCTGTCTGAGGGTGAAAAGATGTGCTAAGCTTCACCTGAGTACCAAGACCTCTCTTAAATGATCTCTAAAATTGGGATGTAAATTGGGTTCCCCTATCAAAAATGATAGACAAAAGAACACCATGCAATCGAACTATCTCCTGGATGTAGAGTCTGACATAATCATCCGCTGAATCCGTAGTCTTAACAGCCAAGAAGTAGGATGACCTAGTCACCGATCGAGAATCACCCAAATTGAATCATATTGCCTTCGAGTACGAGGCAAACCCATAATGAAGTCCATATTGATCGCTTCCCATTTTTAAGTGGGAAGGTCTATATAAGAATCATGCCAGCCGATCGCTGATGCTCCACTTTCACTTGCTGACAATTGGGACACTTAGCCACAAACTCCGTTATGTCCCTCTTCATACCATTCCACCAAAAGACTTCCCGTAGATCACGGTACATCTTGGTGGCACCCGGATGAATGGAATATCTGGAACTGTGAGCCTCGGTCAAAATCTGTTGTCGCCATCAATCTACATCAGGCACACACAATCAACCCTGATAATGAAGCACACCATCTCCCCCTTGGGAGAAAACCTCAACCCTTTGCTGATGAACTGCACCCTTAAGCTGAAGCAAAATCGAATCACTGTCTTGCTTCGCCTTCACCTCAGCTACCAAGGATGACTAGGAACCATTCTGAACAATAACACCACCTTTTGTCGAGTCCATAAGGCGAACTCCCAACCGAGCTAGCCTATGAACCTCCTTGACCAATTCCTTCTTCCCTTCTTCAATGGAAGATACACTCCCCATGGATAATCTACTATGTGCATCTGCCACAACATTGGCCTTACTCGGATGGTAAAGCACACTCATATCATAGTCCTTCAGAATCTCAAGCCACCTACTCTGACGAAGATTCAATTCTTTCTAAGTAAACACATACTGAAGACTCTTGTGATCGGTGAACACATCCACATGAATGCCATACAAGTAATGTCGCCAAATCTTCAAAGCAAAGACCACGGCTGCCAACTCAAGATCATGAGTAGGGTAGTTTTTCTCATAAGTCTTCAGTTGTCTAGAAGCCTAAGAAACTATTTTTCCTCGCTACATAAACACACAACCCAGCCCGACCCTGGAAGCATCACAATAAACCACAAAATCCTCCGAACCCACGGGTAGGGTCAACACTGGAGCGGTGGTCAACCTAGTCTTCAATTCCTTAAAACTCTTCTCACATGAATTGGACCACTGGAATTTTACCTTTTTCTGAGTCAATCAAGTCAAAGGTGAAGCAATGGAAGAGAACCCCTCCACAAACCTCCTGTAATAACCAGTCAAACCCAAGAAACTCCGAATATCCTGGGAAGTAGGTCTAGGCCAGTTCTTTACTACTTCAATATTATGCGAATCCACACGAATACCATCTCCTGTCATAATGTGACCCAAAAAATCCACAGACTGCATCCAGAACTCACACTTGCTAAACTTAGCAAACAACTGAAGATCCTTGAGAGTTTGCAACACAACTCTCAAGTGGACCGCATGCTCCTCCTCACTCCGAGAATAGATAAGGATATCATCAATGAACACAATCACAAACAAGTCCATGTATTGCTTGAACACACGGTTCATCAGATCCATAAAAGCTGCAGGAACATTGGTTATTCCAAAGGACATGACTACAAACTCATAGTAACCATACCGGGTTCTAAAGGCTGTTTTTGGAATATCACACTCTCGAACACGAAGCTGATGATATCCGGACCTAAGTTTGTTCTTGGAGAAGAAACTAGCACCCTGAAGTTGATCGAACAAGTCATCAATCCTAGGAATGGGATACTTATTTTTGATTATGACCTTGTTCAACTGACGGTAGTCAATACACATCCTAAGGGAACCATCTTTCATCCGAACAAACAAAACTGGGGTACCCCATGGAGAGATGCTAGGCCTGATAAAACCCTTATCAAGAAGATCCTTCAACTGATCCTTTAACTCCTTAAGTTCAGCGGGAGCCATCCTATAGGGAGGAATAGATATAGGATTTGTATCTGGGAGAAGATCTATCCCAAAGTCGATCTCTCGCTCGGGAGGGATTCCGGGAAAATCCTCGGGAAAGACTTTTGGGAACTCGTTCATGATGGGAACAGACGGAAGGGATGGGGCTTTGGACTCCGTGTCCATAACCCAAACTATCTGATAAAAATACCCCTTAGAAATCATCTTCCTAGCCTTAAGATAGGATATGAAGTGACCTTTGAGTATGGGGGGCTACCCTGCCACTCTAAGACAGGTTCATTCGAAAACTTAAAAATGACCACACGAGTACGACAATCAACCGAAGCATAACAAGCATACAACCAATCCATACCAAGGATAACATCAAAATCAGTCATCTCCAACTCTATTAGATCCGCCAAATTGAATCTATGAAGGATTGAGATAGGACAATCTCTGTATATTATCTTGGCTAGGACTGACTCACCAACAGGAGTGGAAACACAAAAGAGTTCTAAAAGCATTTCAGGGCAATTTTTGAACTTGCATGCTACATAAGGGGTCACAAAAGATACGGAGGCACCGGGGTTCAACAAAGCATACACATCGAAAGAGAAGAGTTTAAACGTACCAGTAACAACATCTGGGGAACCCTCCTGATCCTGACGAGAGGACATATCATAAAGGCGATTCTGGCGCTGACCACCAGAACTAGAAGCTGCGCCCTGCTGGGCTGGTAGACCTTTTGAAGCTACTGGGATAGACTGAGTCCTACCTCCCTGTCCCTTCATAACTTAAGGGAAATCTCTGATATGATGTACAGTCTGACCACAACCAAAACAACCCTCTCTACCAGCCAAACACTCACCGGGGTGATTCTATCCACACTTGCCACAGACGGGGTAGGAAGGTCCCTTGGGAACACTCCCCTGAGACTGAGCACTTGAACCTCTGCCAGACTGATCCTGACGGGACCTGGAGGCCTGAATAGGAGCACTAGCAGAAGAATGAACGGGTCCTGACGACTTCTTCTGAAATAAGGAGCGATGTCCATCACCGAACTTTTGATGGCAAAAACCTGAACCCTCGGATCTAGCCCTCTTGTTCTCCCTAGCCATCTCCCTAAGCCTGTCTCCCTCGATTAAGTGAGCATGGGTCATGAGCCTAGAAATAGTCATATCACCCAACGACATAGTAGACCTACACTCCTTCTTCACCAAATCTGAAACCCCATAGATAAACTTGCTCATTTGATCATATAGGTCCGCTACCATAGAGGGGGCATACCTAGACAACTGAGTGAACTTCAAACTGTACTCCTGAACGCTCACAAATTCCTGTCTCAAGTTCACGAACTCCTTAACCTTAGCTTGCCTCAACTCTCATGGAAAGAACCGATCGAGGAAAACTTCCTCAAAAATCTCCCATGTCATAGGGACCACATCCCTAAATCTAGCCTCCTTCCATTGCGTGAACCAAATATGAGCTACGTCCCTTAGCTGATAGGACGCAAGCTCGACACTCTCAACTCCGGCAACCTGCATCACTTCAAAAATCTTCTTCACCTCATCCACAAAGCCAAAAGGGTCCTCACCCACCTTCGAACCCCAGAACTCTGGTGGGTTCATACGGATGAAATCTCGAACTCGGGCCGCCGCCCCACCGTGAGGGTGAACATGAACATGAGCCTGCTGATTGGCTTGGGCAACCATAATCTGAGCCAATAGGTGGATAGCATTCAAAAACTCCGCATTCATGACTTCGGGAGCCGAAACTGGAGGGACAGCATTCCGTGTGGCTCGGGGAGGCATAGCACGTCGTGGAGGCATAATCTGAAACATACAAGGTAAGGATTAGAGGAACATCAGAGTTAAGCTCAATAACACGATATGATCATAAAAGAAGTGAACTTTTCCTAAGACACCTCATAGCTTCTCCCTCATATGTGTGGCGCGCTTCACACACATGAAAGAGACTCTACTCGATACAGCTTTCAGATATCCTAGGACTCTTGAACCTGAGGCTCTGATACCAAGTTTGTCATGACTCGAGGTTACCCCTGGATATAACACGGGACTTGGGACCATAAGTGCCCCAAGCTAATCCTTGGTCATAGCATACTCAAGCAAAATATTAGATGAACGGAAGCATAATATATAAATCCAGAATCACATAAATGGATAATCAGTGAATAGGAATACAAAATCTCGAAAGAGACTCAAAAGCTTTCTATGTCTGAAAAGCCTCTATTCATGACATAAAGAGTTGCTAGGACAAGACCCTAGCTAACTCGAAGTACGAAATTTAGTAACCAACACAGACTAAGAATATAACAAGTCCTTGACCTAAGAGGACTCACCAACAATTGAAAGAGAGTGGCCTGGAAGCTCTAACCACGGGTGTGAGAAGGGACACCTGAATCTGCATCATCAAAGGATGCAACGCAAGATACGCGTCAGTACTATGGAATATGCCGAATATGTGAGATATGCATGAACATGATGAAGACATACTAAGTATGCTTTAACAATCGAAATCATGCTTTAAAGGTAAGACTGAATGCAAATGACTCTATGAAATACGATAAGCTGTAAACATAATCATAAAGTATGAGTCGTAATTCTGAATAAGAGTCAAGTACATTTAAAAGCATAAACTATTTCTATGGGAGGTTCTCTAACCGACATAGACCATGTGAGCTACATGAAATCCGATATATACGCCCCATCGAGAGGACCCAATATACCTTGCCAGGGTATAAAGGCATGACTGTGGCGTGATCACTAAATCTGATGCCTAACCGAGGGGACTTATAAACCTACGGGGGCACGTAATTCTAGGACTAAGGGTTCTCTCACTCCGTCTAACTCGGTGCTAAATACTACTCCCAACACATACTTATAGCTCATACAATAATGGGGCATATATAATGCCAAACATGATCATACTGGTGACATATCTGATGTCAAAACTGTTTGAAAAGCAATAAGACATATCTGATGCCATGCAATTCAAATTCACACATCTAAAGACTTGTCATAGCCATAGTTCAAATCATACTTTTCCTTTCTAAATTCATACTTGAAGAATTAGGCATGCAACCTCATAAATACAAAAGGTCATGATATCTAATCATGTCAAATTCTTCTTGAAAACATGCAATCCAATGAAATCATGCTAGAAATCAAACTTGGGCTTTTAAAACCAATGAAGGAATCATGATCAAATCATAAAATAAGCAATAAGAAACCATGAATTTAAGCATAGAAACTGATTTCATAAGGTTTCCTCAATTTAGATAAAAACCCTAATTTGACAAGTCCATAATTCAATTTGAGATTGGGGATTTTGGGCACAAGGATGGAAGAAATCCATTGTTGAATACCCACACACCTTGATTGAAGTTAACCCACTTGAAAATTGAAAAGATTTAGGAGACTTGATCTTGGAGCTTGAGACCTTGAGCTTGAGAGAGACCTTTTCCTTTTTGGGAGTTGAATGAAGATTTAAGAAGGAACTTAGGCTAATGAAAGTGAAAACCCTTCTTGAAATAGTCAAAACGACATCATTTAGGAGTTAAAAGGGTGGAAAAAGACTAAAATACCCCCGAAACATAATTAAGAAAAAACTGGAAAATGGGTCGGCTTCAGGAATCACAGATCGGTTCTACGGGTCGTCATTTGAACCACGACCCGTGGTTCCTACTCGTGATTCCTGGTCGAGTAAACAGGCCGCAAAAGGCAATCTACGGGTCAATAAGACGGACCCGTAGAATGGATGACGGATCGTAGAATCAAGTCATCGTTCCTGAAGACTTTCATGTGTCTGATCAGGTTCCACAAGTCAACAGGACGGACCCGTAATTCTAATCACGATCCGTAGACTGGACTCGTGGTTTCTGGGATAACAGTCAGCCCATAGGTCAGATTCCACGAGTGGATATTACGACCCGCGGAATGAACTACGATCCATAGAACGCACTCGTGGTTCTCAGACCAGAGGCTAACCCTGCAGACTTAAACCACGGATCCATTTCACGACCCGTGGTTCAAACCACGGTCCGTGGTTTGGACCCGTCAATCCTGGAAACATGAATTTTTTTTGAGTTTCAGACTTAGATAGCTGGTTCGATTTCCGAGGTGTTACAAAATATCCCACTAAAGTAACTTTAGTTTTTTTAAGAAAATATGGTCATTGAACTATGTACATCTTTCCAAAATAATGAAAAACTAAGAAATAGTAAGGCCATGTTTGGAAAGCCACAAGAGAATTAAAATTGAGTATAATTAGATGTAATAACACAGTTTAACATATTTGTTTGACCATGTAATTATAACTTAGAGGAAAATTGGGCGTAATTACTTTGTCTATTTCTCAAGGAGGGGTTGGGAATTGGGTGTAATTACAAGGTTACTTTTTATTTTTTTTAATTTTTTTTAATTTCTATTATTGTTATTTATTTATATTTTTTACTTTTTCAAAATTTAATTTTTTTTTAAATTTCTTTTCTTCTCATTTCCCAATTTTTACTTCTTCTAATTCAATATAATTGCTCGTATCTTCTATTTTTTTTATTTAGTGCATAACTGCATTATTATTCTAGTGTTTAAATTAAAATAGAATTTCATTATTGAATAAGATTATACATTTATGTTTTCCTTTTGAATTATATTTACTTAGGTTATAGTGAAACTTATTTTTTTATGTTATGTTGATATAAGAGTATTATGTATTTTTTTTGAATTTTGAATTTATGTTATATTTTATGTTTTAATTTATTTACTTTAGTAGTATTGACTTGTTATTTCACATTGCATGTTATGCCAAACTCTGTAATTACATTCAATTACACCTAATTTCAATTCTCTTGTGGCTTTTCAAACATGACCGTAACTATTTCTTAGTTTTTCATTATTTTGGAAAGACATACAAAGTTCAATGACCATATTTTGCTAAAAAAAACTAAAGTTACATTACTGGGATGTTTGCCGCTTCCGTCTCTCTTTTTCGGCTACGTCTCCGATCTGTTTGGCGTCCCAGATCTTAGCGGATCTGTTCAGACCCAAAGGTCAACGCCACCATCGCCAGCTGCCGCCGACGTCTGCCGCCGAGCGCTGGTCTCACTGCCCCCCAGCGCCTGCTCCGACGAACGGTGCCGCAACTCCGGCCAGAAGCGCCGCCGACTCTTTTTCGTTTCTTTGTTTTGTTCTCTCTTCTTCTTGCAGGACCGAGCGTGCAATACGATTCAGGCGACCAACAAGATTCCGGCGACCAATTTTGTCACCTCATTTTGCCGGAATTTGCCACACCAAGCAAGCCAGCGCCTCTTCTTCGCAAGATATATCCCGGTGCTCTCTTCACCTTTATCTCTATTTGTCCTAGTCTTTTACTTCTTCGTTTTCTTTGCAACCAGTTTCAATTTTGAGAAGTTGTTAGTCGTCTGTTGGATTTCTGAGATTGTTTGCTATTTGTTGTGTTATTTTGTGCCTTTTCCCTTCTTGTTTGCTTTTAGATTGTGTAGCAGTAGTCTGGTCCTTTTCCCTGTGTAATTTTCCTTTACTTAGTGGCTTTGTTGGTTGATGAGAGGCTAGGGTCATGTCATTGGAGTGGTTCGGGGTCGGGGTCGGGGTCTGGGTTGGGGTTGGGGTCGGGTTCGGGGTCGGGGTCAGGACCGGGGGTGGAAGGTAGGAGGGGTAAGTGGGCCAAGGGTGCCTCTAGGTTGCGAGTAGGGTCTTGGAATATAGGAACTTTATCCGACAAGTCCGTAAAGTTAGTCAAGAGTCTTAGGAAGAGAAGGATTAGCATAGCTTGTGTCCAGGAGACTAAATGGGTGGGCACTAAGGCGCGGGTAGTGGATGGGTATAAGTTGTGGTACTCGGGAGGCGTTAGGAATAGGAATGGCGTGGGCATCTTAGTTGATGAGGAGCTTCGGGAGCATGTGGTTGAGGTCGCGAGGGTCAATGATAGGATGATGTTGATCAAGTTAGTCGTTGGAGGTTCTACTTTGAATATTATTAGTGCCTACGCGTCCCACGCGGGTTTGGAGGAGGAGGAGAAGGCGGGCTTTTGGGAGGCGTTGGACGAGGTGGTGAGAGGGGTACCAAACTCTGAGAAGATTTTCATAGGTGGGGATTTCAATGGGCACATCGAGTCATCCCCTGGGGGTTACGCGGAGGTGCAAGAAGGTTTTAGTTTCGGGGAGAGGAACGCAGGAGGGGCGTCCCTATTGGATTTTACTAGAGCTTCTGGGTTGTGGGTAGCAAATTCGAGCTTCCCAAAAAAAGAGGTGCATTTGGTTACCTTTCGTAGTTCGGTGGCCAAGACGCAAATTGATTTTTTGCTCCTTAGGAAGGGGGATAGAGGTCTGTGTAAAGACTACAAGGTAATACCGAGTGAGAACCTTTCTACCCAGCATAAGCTCTTGGTGATGGACTTGGAGATTAGACAAGAGAGAAGAAAGAAGAGGGTGGATGATCGACCGAGAATTAGATGGGGTAGCTTGACTATGGGTAGTGCCCTAGAAATAGGGGAGAAGTTGATGACCTCGAGGGCGTGGGATAGCAGAGGGGATGCGGATAGTATGTGGGAGGCGACTTCCAGCTGCATAAGGGAGACAACTAGTGAGGTGTTAGGTGTCTCGAGAGGCCGCTCTGACAAGCATCGAGGGGATTGGTGGTGGAATGGAGAAGTAAAAGGGAAGGTGGAGGCAAAAAAAAAGGCGTACGCGAAGTTGGCTGAAAGTAAGGATGAGGAGGAGAAGCGAAAGAGTAGGGAGAAGTACAAGATAGCTAGGAGAGAGGCTAAGTTGGCGGTTACGGCGGCTAAGACTTCAGCTTTCGAGAGCTTATACGCTGCTTTGGAAGGTAAAGGTGGAGATAAGAAGTTGTTTAGGCTAGCCAAGGCTAGGGAGAGGAGGGCCCGGGACCTTGATCAGGTGAAATGCATCAAAGATGAGGATGGTAAAGTGTTGGTGGAGGATGTGCTCATTAGGAAGAGATGGCAGACTTATTTCCATCGGCTCCTAAATGAAGAGGGCGACGGAGGCATAGTGTTGGGAGAGTTAGAGCACTCGGAGAGGCGCTGTGACTATGGTTATTGTAGGCATTTTAGGGTAGAGGAGGTGAGAGGTGTTATTCGTAGGTTGAATAGGGGTAGAGCGGTCGGACCTGATGAAATTCTGGTGGATTTTTGGAAATGTACGGGCAGCGTAGGGATGGAATGGCTGACGGGGTTGTTCAATGTTATTTTCAAGATGGCGAAGATGCCCGAAGCTTGGAGATGGAGCACGATGATTCCATTGTACAAGAATAAGGGTGACATCCAAAATTGCAACAACTATAGGGGTATCAAGTTGTTGAGTCACACCATGAAGGTCTGGGAGAGAGTTGTGGAGTTGAGGTTAAGAGGAATTGTGACTATTTCTGAGAATCAGTTCGGTTTCATGCCAGGACGGTCGACTACTGAGGCTATTCATCTCGTGAGGAGATTGGTGGAGCAGTATAGGGAGAGGAAGAAGGATTTGCATATGGTGTTTATCGACCTAGAAAAGGCTTACGACAGAGTACCCAGAGAGGTTCTTTGGAAGTGCTTGGAGGTCAGGGGGGTGCCCATGGCTTACACTAAGGTGATTAGGGACATGTACGATGGCGCAAAGACTCGAGTTAGGTCAGCAGGGGGAGATTCCTAGCATTTCCCTGTGGGGATGGGATTGCACCAGGGATCGTCCCTTAGCCCTTTTTTATTTGCCTTGGTGATGGATGTGTTGACGCGGCAAATTCAAGGCGAGGTGCCCTGGTGTATGTTATTTGCGGACGACGTAGTTTTGATTGAGGAGACCCGCGAAGGAGTTAACGACAAATTGGAGGTTTGGAGAAAGACCCTGGAGTCTAAAGGGTTTAGGTTGAGTAGGACCAAGACGGAATATGTGGAGTGCAAGTTCAGTGAGGTGACATATGTGACTGACGTGGAAGTGACGCTTGACGCGCATGTCATCCAAAAAAGAGATAGCTTCAAGTACCTTGGGTTTATTATCCAGGGTAATGGTGAGATTGACGAGGATGTGACCCATCGGATTGGTGCAGGGTGGATGAAATGGCGGCTCGCATCCGGGGTCTTGTGTGATAAAAAGGTGCCTCTCAAACTGAAAGGCAAGTTCTACAGAGCAGCAGTTAGACCGACTATGTTGTATGAGGCGGAGTGTTGGCCGGTTAAGAACTCTCACGTTCAGAAGATGAAGGTGGCTGAGATGAGGATGTTGCGCTGGATGTGTGGGTTTACTAGGAGGGATAGGTTTAGAAATGCGGATATTCGTGAGAAGGTGGGAGTGTCTTCCGTGGAAGATAAGATGCGGGAAGGGAGATTGCGATGGTTTGGGCATGTGATAAGGAGAGGTTCAGAGGTCCCTGTGCGGCGGTGTGAGAGGCTGGATATGGATGGGTTTAAAAGAGGTCGTGGTAGACCGAAGAAATATTGGAGAGAGGTGATCAGGCAGGATTTGGCGCATTTGCAGCTTACCGAGGACATGACCTTACATAAGAAGGTGTGGAGGGCTCAGATTAGGGTTGTAGGTTAGTAGGTTGGTTGGTTTCTTTGTAGGGAGGAGTGCGGGGTTTTGTTGTCCTTTTAGTAGTTGAAAGGCTACGCTTGTAGCTTTTGTTTTTTCTGTTCCAGTTACTTGCTAGTGCCTTGTGTAGCTAGATTTTTATATTATTTTGTAGTAGTATAGTTTTGTGTTAGCTGTTGTTTTGTTTATTGGTTATATCTCCTGGATTGCTTTGAGCCGAGGGTCTATTGGAAACAACCTTTTTACTTCATTCTGGAGTAAAGGTATGGTCTGCGTACATCTCACCCTCCCCAGACCCCACTTTGTGGGAATATACTGGGTATGTTGTTGTTGTTTGTTGTTGTAGCTATTAACTCAAACTTTCCTTTTTAGTCTGTCTTTTTAAAGAATGTCTCTTTTCTTTTTTGAAAACTCTTAATTCAATTTTTTCACATGACATTTTTAAGACCTCAAATTTAAGGATATATTGATACATTCTAAATATTTTAGTTTGAAATCATAAGATTCAAAATACTTTTTTATTTTCTTAAACTATGTACTAAGTCAAAATTAAACAAACAAATTAAAATAAAGGTCGAATATGCTTATAGGGTGTGTTCGGTATGAAGAAAATTATTTTCCTATTTTCTCATGTTCGTTTGGCTAAAAGTTTTGAAAAAAACATTTTTCTTAGGAAAACAAGTTCCTTCAAAATAAGAAAAATGACTTCCTTAATCAAAGTAGGAAAAACAAGTTGCAATTTTCATACCACTCTTAAAATCACACAGACCCCCCAATTTTTTTTTTATATATGCCCCCTACCCCGACCCCACCTCCCTACCACTCCCCTCCCCCACCCCGCCCAAAAAAAAATTAATTTATTTTTCTGATTTTTTTTTTAATTTTTTCTTACCCCCGCCCCCTATACCCCGACCCACCTCCTACCAACCACTCCCCCTTCCAAAAAAAAATAATTTTTTAAATTTATTTTTTTTAAAATTTCAAATTTCTTTTCTTACTCCACCCCCACCCCTTATCAACCAACCCCCCTCCCCCCTCCCAATTTTTTTTTTTTTTTTTTTTTTTTAAATTTGTAAAATTTCTTTTCTTACCCCACTTCACCCCGACTCCCACCTGCCACCCCCCACCTTTACCAGCCACCCCCCCTCCCCCCTCCAAATAAATAAATTTTTTTAAACTAATTTTTTTAAAAATAATTTAAAGATTTTTTTACCCCAATCCCTACCCCTACCCCCTGTCCCCTTATAATTTTTTCCTCCTTCCATCCCCCTTACCCTAATCGTTTTCATTGTTTGTGTTAAATATATACAAATGCTTCTAGAATTTTTTTTTCTACTTGTGTATCAAACACAAGAAAATAAGTAAGAAACAACTTGTTTTCCTAGAAAATGTTTTTCTTGAAAAACATTTTTCATGAAAAATATTTTTCTCCATACCGAACACACCCTTAGGCCTCATTTGTTTGCACTTAATGGAGGTCTGAATCTAAATGGTTCAGATCTTAGGCCATTAAGTGCATTTATTTTTAGTAATATTTAAGCACTTAATTGGTCTGAATGAGTCTTAATCATTAAGATCTAGAACAAAGTCTTAATACCATTAAGAGGTAAACTTGTATTGATAATATTCACCACCACTATATCCACAATCACCAGTCACCACCACTTACCACCTTTGTCATCACAACCACCAACACCACCACCATTGTCAACCACTATTACTGTCGTCGTCCACCACCACCAGCCACCACTACTATCAGTCACTACCACCTCTACTACCTCCATCATTATATATAATTATTATATCAATTGTCCCCACCATCACCGTCACCTCCAACACCACTGTGGTCAATCCTACAACTAACCAACTCCACCATTACAATTAGCACCGCCACTAACTACCACCAACACACCGTCAACTATTACATATTTTTCAGCCACCACCACCATCATTGTCATCGTCGGCGCCACCTCCACCACTATCAGCCACTACCACCAGTACAGTCAATCTCTACTACCAACCACATCCACCATCAAAACTATAACCGCCGCCAACTACCACACATTCTTCAGTCACCACCATCAACGTCACCGCCAACTACTAACCTTAACCAACTTCACCATCACAAAAATCACCATCAACACTACCAATCACTACCATTATGACAGTCACTACAACATCAACTACCTCTACCATCAACTATCACCGCCAACATTACTAGCCACAAACACCAATCATTACCACCACCGCCATTACGAACCATCTCCATTATCACTAGCAAATGTAAATGTCTTATTTTTTTAATCAACTAATAATTTTATTTTTATTAAATTAGGTATTTTTCTAATGTATAATTAATTTTTATTTGAATTGTACTTTTATTATATTTATAAATAAATAAATTATGCATATTCAGATGTTGAAAAATAAATAATCTTAATCGTTCAGTATTCAGATTTAGAGACAACATCTTAATCATTCAGATGTGCATTCAAATTCAGACGTCTTAATCTTAATGGAAAAAAATGAGGCCTTAGACTATGTGAAATTGATGCCCACGATTGATATTTTAGCACAAATAAGTTCTTACCCTTCAACGCTTAATCCAAATTTGTCCCTTTTTAGCAATATCCAAATTTGTCCCTTTTTAGCAATATCCAAATTTGTCCCTTTTTAGCAATATCCATCTATTAATCTAAATTAGATGATAATAAGTGAAAAATAAAATGTTAATATGCCTTTATAGTATATAAAATTGAGCAAATATAGATGTTGGATCAATATATCCGTTAGGCATTCTAGTTATTTCTTTTTATGACATGTTAAAAAGGATTTACGTGGCAGTAATGGTTTATTAGGGGCTAGAGGTATTTCAGTCGTTCAATTTTAATGTGTCTGTTTAAGAGTGATTCAAAATTTAATGTTTTTTTTTGGTAGGACACAATTCTCTGTGAAAAGACACCTCTAATATTTTAGGATACAATTGTTGGAAAATAATGAACAACGAAAGTATTCCAAAATTTAAATGATGGTTAAAAATTTAAAAATGATAGGAATAATATGCAAAAATTAAGTTTACAAAAACTACTAATAACACACTTTTTTAGAATGCTATACGAAACAAAGTTAGCGATTTTCATTGAAATCCATTAACCAAATTTATTTTTTCAAAAAAATAAAAAAAACAACAAAAATTACGTGCGTTATGCAAGTCTAATATGAAAGTTTCATTTTACTCTTTTCTACAGAGGTGGATACTTAAAGTAGAAAATAATAATAATATATTTTTTCGTAAGCATAAGCTAATAAATTATATTTTTTTTTGTTCTCTTAGAAAATAAATTTTTATATAATTTTTTTTTTAAAAAAAGATATTTAAATTAATACAGAGAATATCTTCTTTCTTTTTAGTCAATTCAAGCTAAATCTTATACTTTTGATTGCCTTGAAAAATAATTATAATTATTTTCTGAAAAGAAAATTAAGAAACTTAAATTAATATGAAGGGGATATTATCTCCCAGTGATAGAAATAACTGTGAGGAAGTATTATTTTTAGTACAAAATTCTGACAATGTTGTATTACTTTACATGATTACCTCCATGCAAAAATATATACTCCATCTTTTACAGTCTTACAATGTAAAAAACTAGATTGGAAATTCTTTTAATTATGTAATTCTTTTAAATATATAAAAATTAATATTTGAATGACCAAAAATTAAAATGTTAATTTAATGTATCGATAAAGCAAAAATAACATGGAAAAAGAGAAGAACCTTTAAGAAAAGGAAATAGCACATACGTGTAGTCGCCTTATAGAATTAGTAGTCATCTTGGTTGTTTTTAGCTTCAATATTCTCCTCTTCTCTAATGACGATTAAACCCTAAACCCTGATGGCTGACATGGCTGCCGGCCAACCTTCCACTGAGGTTGGCCAGCCCTCCGCCACTGATTACCCGCCGCTCCACAATAATACTCCCACCCCAATTTCTAATTTGCCTACACCTTATATTAACCTGGTAACAAATGTCACTCAAAGCACAGATTTCATCCCGCAAAAACAAGTTGAGTATGTAGAAGGGGTCCCTCACATCACATGGTCGCAGAAAGAGGTGGACACTACGGATATAATAGAAAACCTGCAATATGTAGTCATCGGTAAGTTCACATACGAAGTAAACAACCTGGAGGAGTTAAGGCTGATACTACCTAAACAATGCGACATTAAAGGTTATTGTCAAATTGGTCTATTGCACAACAAACATATTCTCATTCGGCTGAATCAACACACAAACTTCATTAATCTTGTTTCTTAAGGGGCCTATTACATCGAGTGCAAGGATGGGTATTCATACCTAATGTGCACACTGATTTATGATGCAAGATTCAAGATCAATGAAGAAACCACTAAGGCAATGGCGTGGATATCTTTTCCAAACCTACTACCTACCTTTTTTGTTAAAGAGTGCTTGTTTTCTTTGGCTTCTGCAGTTGAGAAACCCGTACAACTTGATCTAGCGACTATTAATAAAACTAGACCAAGTTTCGCGAGAGTGAAGGTCTTGGTAGATTTGAAGGGTAACTTCCCCAACACAGTAATGATGGATATTGTTAATGAAGGCACTGGGGAGGTACGAACAGAACGGGTACAAATTCAGTACGACTATTACCTAAATACAATCAAGAGTGCAAAATGCAAGGCCATGGTAAACATGAGTGTAGAAACAATAACAAGGCACAAGGGGAGGTGACACATGTAGCAAAGGAACCAGTCGCTGTCAAGAGTGATGAAAAAGAAAGAAAGGACCACATAAAGCAGGCACGACCATGGATTCACTACTTTAGAAAAGGAAAAGCGAGAGTGCTAACCAGTGGTAGAGTTGTTGGAGACCTTGGGTCATGGATTGTGGCGAAGGACAACAACAAATATGCAGTTCTAGGGGAAGGACATGATGCAACAAATATAGTACCAGAGCACAATACAAACATCAATTCAACAGCGATGTCCTTGTTTCCAGTCTTGTTATTACATACGTGCCTAGTAATGGAAAAAAAGGGACAAGGGAGGTGTACAAGGGGGAGTCAGCCAAAGCTTGGGTCACCAAGGTATTTGGGCAATCTTCTAGTGTGCAAGTCCTGTTGCCTACTGATATTCCACCTGCAAATTGCAGCACCAGTGATCAGCAAACAATTGACAAAGAAAACAAAGGTCAAACAAATTCAGATAATACTTCAATTGGAGAAATAAGGGAGGACATAGCAGAAGACAATATTAATAAGGTAATAGCAATAATCAAATATCATGATGAGGCACAACTGACAAAGGCAACAGATCTTAATAGGGCTATTATAACTGTCCCAAATTCCACAGATGCTATTCAAGTGATATCTCCTAATAGAATATTACATGATATTGTGTCACACAACCTTGGAGAGGTAGAGATAGAAGGTTCAGAAGATATACAAGCTAGAGGAATCCCAGAAATTGAGTTACCAGATGATTAGCAGGAGAACTACCTACTGGAAGCAGAAATACCACCAAAGTTACTAAAAAGTTCAAGAAAAGGGAAAAAACAAGGAGATGAAGAGTCCTCTCAACCTATCAGGGTTCAGCCAAAGAGAAATAAATCAGTAATTAAATCATGAAAGACTTAATTTGGAACATCAGATTAGTGAAGTCACAACAAGCTTTTCAGAGAGTGCAAATGCTACATAATTTTCATAAGTTCTCCTTTATAGGTTTAGTGGAACCTTTTCAGAATACCATGTACATTCACAAATATAGAAGAAGATTGAAGATGCCCTAGGTGCAGGCTAATTGCAATGGCAAAATATGGTTATTCATCAATGAAGGTTTTGATGTTGTTGTGGTCAAGAATAATGAGTAGCAACTGACTGTATGATTACAACATCAACAACAGAGTCATAAGTTCTTTGTCACAGTAGTATATGCTAAATGCAATGCAGAGGATAGACTAATGCTGTGGGAGGACATCTATCAATTGACAATGAACATGGATAGTCCTTAGTTTATTGGTAGGGATTTCAATGTGGTCCTAAATGAAGAAGAAAAGATTGGGGGCCTACTAGTACAAGATGCTGACCATGAAGATTTTGACAATTGTTTACAAGGTTGTGACCTAACTGAAGTTCAATTCAAAGGTAGTCCATTCACCTGGTGGAATGGAAGGGTAGATAATGAGTGTATTTTTTAGAGATTGGACAGAATCTTAACCAATCAGCATATGCAGACATGATTCAATTCTATGGAGGTCGAACACCTTGCTAGAACAGGTTCAAATCATGCTCCTATGTTACTTTCTATGGAGGAGGGGGTGATTTGATACAAGAAACCATTCAGGTTCTTGAAGTTCTGGACTGAACGTGATAATTTCAATGAGGTAGTGAGGCAAAACTGGATAGAAGATGGGACTCAAAACCCTTTTCTACAGTTTAAAGATAATATTAAGAGGGTCAAGACAGCTCTAACTAAATGGAGTAAAGATACATATGGTGATATTTTCCAGTTGCTGCAAATCAGAGAAGATATTATTAAAATCAAAAAACAATTATTTGAGGAGGTCCCCAATGCTGAGGACAGATAAGTCCTTCAGAGAGCTCAGGCAGAGTACAAAAAATACTTGCACTTTGAAGAAATATTTTGGCAACAGAAGGCTGGTTATGACTGGTTTGAGAATGGGGACAGGAATACAAGGTTTTTTCACAGCATAGTCAAGGGCAGAAGGAAAAAGCTCCAGTTACACAGAATACAAGATAGTCAGGGTTCCTGGTTAGAAGAAGAAACATCTATTGCAGCAGAAGCAGTAAACTACTTTGATAGCCAATTTCATCAAGACATGGATGCAACTTCTTTCTCTCTGTTAAGGCATGTCCCAGACCTTGTGTCAGCAGAAGAAAACATGGAGCTATGTAAAGAACCTGATTTTGAAGAAGTAAAGAATGTAATATTTAATTTGAATGGGGATAGTGCTGCAGGGCCAAATGGGTTAACATGAAGATTCTATTAGTGTTGTTGGGATATTATAGGCCCTGACATCTTCAGACTGATTCAAGATTTTTTTGGTGGTAACACTCTCCCTAAATTCATCACTCATACTAATTTGGTATTGCTGCCCAAAAAAGATCAGGTTCACAGCTTTGCTGATCTAAGGCCAATTAGTTTGAGCAATTTTATCAACAAGATCATTTCTAGGGTTATCCATGACAGACTATAAATAGTACTTCCCAAGCTAATCTCCCCAAACCAATTTGGTTTTGTGAAAAGAAGAAGTATTATTGAAAATATGTTACTAACTCAGGAAATTGTTACAGATATCAAGAAGAGAGGTAAACCTGCTAATGTGATAATTAAGCTGGATATGGCTAAGGCTTATGACAGAGTCTCTTAGTTCTTTTTTATGAAGGTTTTGAGGAAGCTGGGTTTCTCAAAAGGATTTGTGGACCTGATATGGAGGTTACTAGCAAACAACTAGTACTTAATGCTTATAAATGGTCAATCTCATGGTTTCTTTTACTCCACTAGGGAGGTGAAAATAGGAGACCCACTCTCCCCTGTCCTTTTCATTCTCTCTGCTGAAGTCTTATCTAGTGCTTTAGCTTCTCTGTTTGAAGATAACCTCTTTCAAGATTATGGGAAGCCAAACTGGAGTGCTAATATAAATCATCTTACTTATGAAGATGATACTATTATCTTTGCATCTGCTAACAAATAATCTTTGATGAAGATTATGACTATATTGCAAGAATATGAGACACAATCAGGCCAGAAGGTAAATAAGGAGAAAAGTGAATTCTACTTGCACCAAAATGCAGCTGCTGCTGATAAGATACTGGTGGAAGATTGTACAGGCTTTAATAGGGGGTAATTTCCTTTCAAATACCTAGGGTATCCTATTTCACATGCAAGGAAGAGAAAGGAGCACTACAGTGATCTTATTGGTAGAGTCAAAGCTAAATTGCAATCTTGGAATGGTAATATGCTGTCTTATGGTGGTAAGGAAGTTCTAATTACTAGTGTCCTACAGAGTGTACCCATCCATGTCCTCTTTGCTATTGTACCTCCTGTGTGTGTCTTAAAAGAACTACACAAAATTTTTGCCAAGTTCTTTTGGAGTAATAAGGTCACCGAAAGGAGCAAGCACTGGGCTGTTTGGAACTAAATCTGCTTACCTAAACAGGAGGGGGATTGGGCTTTAGATCTATGTTTGATATGTCACAGACTTTATATGCCAAACTATGGTAGAAATTTAGAACCCAAAGAACTCTATGGTCCAATTTTATGTGGAATAAATACTGCAAAAAATAAATTCCTAGTTAGGTACAATGGAAAGGAAGGTCACAAGTATGGAAGAATATGCTACAGAACAGGAACATCATTGAATAACACCTATGGTGGGAACCTAGAGGAGGTACATTATCTATTTGGTTTGATAACTGGACAAGACTGGGGCCACTATTCTCACAACCAACAAAGGTTCACACCTGTCTTAATGTTACAGACATTGAGACTTTCATGAATGAGAATGGTTGGGACTTTGATAACATGGAACTTCAGATTCCACAACATGTAGTAGACCATGTCAGATTAAATATGCAACATGTGAGACAATCAGAACTGAGTGACAGACCCTGGTGGACAAAGACAAGCACTGACCAATTTACAGTCAAAAGTGCATGGGAGCTGCTCAGGAGAAAAGAGGAGGAGAATGGTTTCTACAAGCAACTATGCGTACAAGGCATCCCTTTCAAAATCTCTTTCTTGGCTTGGAGAGTGTGGTTACAAAATTCCAGTTGTTACTTTAATGGCACAATGGAGTCCTAATATCTCTCCTGTGTGTGGCTGCTGTACAGACTCATCCAGGGAAACACTGCAACACCTGTTTTTAAAGGGAGAAGTAGCTAGTACTGTGTGGGCTTATTTCTTTGGGGCTGCTAGTCTACTAGGACCATGGATACAAGTGAAACAAACCTTAATGAAGTGGTGGACTACAAAAGGGAACTCTGGACAGAAGTTAGTTTATCAAGCAATTCCTAATGTCATTCTTTGGTTTCTATGGAGAAGAAGAAATACTCTGTTACATGGTGGTTCCTATTCTGTCAACAAAGTTATTTGGGATATTAGTTATACTATCAGAAACTTCGTCAAGCTGAAGTTCAAGTACACCAATATTCCCAGCTTTTGGCCTCAGATGGTAGCTCTACCAGATGGTTATAGGCCTGACATTCAGGTCAAGGTAGTTAAATGGTTGCCACCACCTGTGGGGTGGTGGAAATGCAACTCAGATAGGGCTTCAAGAGGAAATCTTGGACCAAGTGTTGCTGCTTTCTGTATTAGGAATTCTACTGGTGAGCAAATTGGGTCTAAGGGGATGAAAATTCAGGATGTTACTAGCCTAGTAGCTGAGGCCATTGCCATGAGAGAAGGTTTACAATTCTGTGTAGATCATGGTTTTACACAAGTCATTCTGGAATCTGATTCATTTGCTTTGGTGCAAATGCTAAATGGAGACTAGCATATTCCATGGAGTGTGAGTTTGGAGTTCAACTCTATTAATAGAATGAGGAAGGTGGTAACAACAAGAGTACAACACTCTTAAGGGAGGGAAATACTCTTGCTGACTATTTTGCTAACCTAGTTTTTTATTTTGCGGGTACATTTGAATTTGAGCATTATCAAGAAGTGCCAATTGCAGGAAAGCCTATATTAACCTCGACAAGAATGGTGTCCCTCATCTGAAACAAGGCAAGCTTGAAAAGCCTAACACTGTCATTCTATTCATCGCTAATCTATCAATCATTTTAAAACAGTCCTAGATTTAGACAAGCTATTATCCCTCACTTTTGTCTGAAGTAGATTCCTATGGCTACATTATCATGAACCTGGTGAGAGTTTAAGGTGTCTCATATGACATAAAGCCAGGACAAAGTGGGTTCTATATAGCTTTTCTATATCCAGTTTCTTAAATCATGGAAACAACAACACAATCTGCTTTAATTAATAAAGGGAGAAAAGTACCTGAGATCATCCAGATATGCAAGACACTACAACAGATGGGGAGGTTTCCTTCTCTCCTGAAAGTCAACATCAAAATCATAGTTAGTATCTCTTTTTCAAAGATTTAAGCTCAGGTAGTGGTATTAGCCCCTTTGTGGGTTCAACCCACCAGGATTAGATCTAAGAAAGGGAGATACAAACTTACCCATGAGTTGGCTGTCTAGGTTCATCTATCCCGGAAGATCTGTCAACAGAAAAAAGACAAGTCACAACTGGCCTTGTGCAAAGCTTCAACACAGGATCTAATTAAAAATGGGTGCTTATCTTTCAAATGCTCGAGCTAGATCGGAGTTGAAGAGATAATGAGCTAGAGGTGGAAAAAGCACGACGGAGAGCCAAAGGTTGCTGCGCCAGAACCCCCCCTTGAAGACCCACCTGATGACATCGGTGACCAACGAGGCGTAACACCGGTAACTCTGAAGAGGATAAAGTTGTCTCGACTTGCCCCTTCATTTCCCCAGACAAACTTTTGTTGTTTGTTCCATTTTCCTTTTTGTTTCTTTTGTTTTTTGACCGGGTCAGCCTATTTTGGGCTTCGACTTTGTACATATTTTGGTCTTTTTCATTAATAAAAAGGCCCGAGCCTCAATTTTATTTTTTTTAAAAAAACTTATAGAATTAGTAGTTGGTGGTTAGTAGTGGCGCGGAGCCAAAAATTTGGCAAAGTGCAAATTTTCTCTCAATTATATTAAAAGTGTGCAAAATTAAATTAAATATACATTTATAACAATTAGTATTTAATCTCTGTACACTATATAATTTTTCAACGGAAGATGTACACTCGATCAATATTTACATTAAATTACTTACTAGTATCCAATATTTACATTAAATTATATAAATTTATCATGATTAAATTATAAAACAATAAATTATGTACGTACTGACAAGATAAATAACTTATGGACCCAAGGTCACTTATATACTGTCTAGGATACCAAAATTATTCAACAAAAAATATAGGAATTCATAATCACGCATTAATCAATATTTTAAACAATAACCTTGCACCAATCAATATAACATAAAGGCTCACTGTTGATATCACACTAATAATTAATTTATAGACTGAAACATATGCATACAAATAATTATATACAGAACATATTAACTGCGCAAAATTCAAGAATACCTCTAATTAATCATGATTATCAAGTGCAGAACGTGTAGATCTGAAATATCATAACCGAGAAAATATTTGTAGAGGTTTTTCAAAACTGTATCTAGCGAACTAATATAGTCTAGTACAATGGATATACAAGGCGTAAATAACCTATCAGTCCAAAAACCTTACCGTTAATAGAATTTTTATCCCTCTCATTAAATGATAAGTCATGGATCTTAGAGTCCAACCTCATCTAAAACTTTCCCCAAATATATTATCACCAAAAAATATATGTAAAATAATTAAATAGAAGTCTAACATTATGCACCAAACAGTATGATTGCAATTATATTATGATTACGTTATTACTCGAGTCTTGTCTGTTGATTAAAAGTTTATTCTTTTGTATTTTCATCTATAGTATTTTTCCCAACAGTTTTGGCAAAATAGAATGAGTAAAATAATGTAAACGTTGAACTAGACTTGAAGGTCATTTTAAAAAGTTAATCATGAATATGCTGAACATGCATAAATTGTCTATGCACCAGGGGCTTTCATACTTTAGGGCATTATTTTGCCTGTTATTAAGGTTATAAAAAGGCAAGGCATAGATTATAGTTGTCGCACTACAGATTTTATTTATATTTTCAAATGATACAATTAATGAGAGTATAAGAAATTATAAGAACAAAAAACTGTAAATAAATTAAAAGTAAGTCGATATATATTTCTCCTGATTTATCCTCTTTACAGAAGGTAATGCAACAGGGGTCCTGAGTTTTATTCATACAAAGTGTTAAAAAACAAGTATTTGCAATAACAAAGAAAGTTACATACGCGGCCTTATTGCTTTCACAAATTTAAGCAACGTACTTTCCTTGACGCACTTTCTGTTCCATTTTATACACTGAATCTCCGAAAATATCCTTTTTGATCCACGAAAGCAGCTTCCTCCTCCGCACCTCCACTATCAGGATTGAGCCAGAAAATACTAGAACTATTATAATGAGAACTACAAATGTAAATACCCGATGTACTGGCGGTGCCACGAGAAAGCCACTAACCATATAGCTAAGCGTAAGGAAAACTAGTACTGCACCTAGACAACCACAGATAAATCCGCTCTTGCATTGGATCATATTAGGCATCAACAACTTAACGGTGAGAACCAAAGAAGTAACAAATGTTATTGAATTGATGGTTATAAATAAGGCAAAGTAGCCGTCGTCTAATTTGGAGTACTTGGGATCGGTCATTGGCGGCGGTGCAAGTAAAGTTGTAGAGCTGCTATTAATGTCGTCGCCTTTGCTAGCCCAACCTCCACCAGGAGGGCTGAGGACGGCTTGAAAAGTAGCTGCTAAAATCAATACAGTCACAACTAGATATGTATTTCTTACTTCAATAGTCATTCCTCTATTCCGATCAACGCTTTCCTTCGCTTCCATTCTATCATTGCTGTAGTTGAATGAGGTGAGAATTTCTACCATGGAAATTAGATTAGGAAGCTTTGACAACTCCCAAGCACCGGCTTCTTGCAAGCTTTTCTGGATTTCCACATCGTCTTGATTGGGTAACAAAATAATTGGAAGAGCTGGCGTCGAATTTGAGATAATAATACGATTTGAAACGATTTCAAGAGCCGTCTGATTTTCTTCATTTCTTTCATTCAACTCAACTAATTTCTCCTTTATCAATAGCCTAATAACCTGATAACCACGGTTAAGCATCAAGTAGGGGCAACAGATCAACATTATAAGGTAACAAGGAAAACCTCAATCAAAATGATCAAGTTAAGCTTCAAGTAGCAAAAGCAAACAAAACGTATAACGAGTGTCATTTCAAACAAATAGAAATGAAATAACTATTGTAGAAGATATATGTGACTACGAAATTAACAAAGACAAAGTCGTACCTCAACTTGTCTTGTCTGTGCAGCAATGTGCAAGACCGTATTTCCTTTGTTATCCTTCCATGACAGTATCTCCTTCTTGTCTGTCCGAGTTGTCCAACCCACTAGAACTTTGAAAGCATTCAGACTTCCTCTTAGCACAGCCAAATGCGCCGCTGTTTCTCCTCTAATTGTCACTTCCTTGATGGCAGTTGGGTAGGCAACAAGAAACTCCGCAACAAGATGAGCGTCATCATTTTCCGCTGCATAGTGCAACGGGGTCTTCCGCTCCCTGCTTCTCACTCCAATGAGCCCTGCATCAAACTTTATGAGCTGCTTAATCGTCTCTCTGTGTCCATTACGCAAGGCCAAATCCAATGGGCTATATCCACTAGGATTTAATTTCTTCCCAAAAGAAGGCTTTAAACTCAAGATTTCAACAGCCAAGTCTGTGTTGCCAACAGATGCAGCTACATGTAAAGGGGTTTCCACAAAATCCTTCTCTTCTATGCTTTTAAGAATTCCCGGTTCTCTTTCGATGACACCATAGAAAGCGTCGATATCCCCTGTTAGAGCTATCCGCTTCATCTCTTTCTCCATCTCGAACGTGTTTGCTTGAAAATTTAACGTTTTACTTCTTATAATAAGAGGGGAATAGCTATATAATAAATATTTTTGCTATATGGTGAGAACTTTCGGTCCTTATAATTAAAGTGTAACTGGAGCTACTTTATGTAGAAATTTTAGTCCCTTAAGGGCCCATAATTTAGGAAAAGTACATTAGGAAGGAAATATGTGAGAAATTATCAGAAACATTGTTTATTATTCTTGGATAATATAGACAGAATCATTTGGTTGGCATTTGATTTCGAATAGAACCTTCCCATAAAAAAGACTACGCTCTCAGGTAATAGCTATTCATTAGTATAATCATTCCACATTAACTTTACGAACAATCTATTCACGATGAACATGCATTTTCAGATCAGATAATCGAGAATTATAGCTGGAGTCATATTGATGAGCTTTTTTTATATAAAATATAAAAATTTGGGTTGAGTTTTGACATTTTAGAAGAACTTAACATGTATATTTTGGCTCAAAAATCACATTTTTGTAGATTTTGAATTTTTTTACCAATTTTTTTAACCAAAATATGACAAATTTTATGACCAAACAAATCTAATTTTTTTCTTAAAAAGTATTTACGATATCTATGGCCAAACAGGTCCTCAAATGCAGAAAAACTTTTTATTTGTTTCCTCATAAATTTCGACCAACCACATTCTTTTGTCATAAATTCCTTGATACTTCTCAATGAAAAGAGTAAATAAAGAGAGCTCACTACAAATTTTATTTTTAAAAAAAGGCCTTTAACGATAATAAAAAAGTGTTTTTTTTACGCAACAGGTCATTTTCAAAAAGTTTTATTAATATAAATAGCACTACTCTTAAAATATTCCAAAAAGTAACAATATAAATAACTAGCAAGTTTTAAAAAGCTCTTAAATCACATTGTAGAATTTGGTACTTAACTAACATGTATTGACTATCGTAATTATTGACTATCTTCGTTCTACTTTTCTTTCTTTTTTTCGGCTTTATCACCTTTTCCTTTTCCATTAACACACAGGCACATTCATTTTCATTATAGTACTCCATATTTTTCCCTAGTATATATATTCACATTGTAGGATTTGGTACTTAACTAACATGTATTTTTAATCTATCTATATATTTTGATTCACACTTATATATTTTATATAATTATATCATTATTGTACAATTTATGTAACATGAACTTTATTTTATATTTCTGTAAATTCACATTTTGATACACATTATATCATTATTATACATTGTATATATACACTACTAACAAATCACTATTTTCATCAAAATTTCCCACTGAAAATGTTTAGTGGTTATTCCGATAGATATTTTGATTGAATCAGTGAGAAAATAAAAAATAATAGTGTTTTCACATGAAAAAATTAGGAAGCTTTCCGGTGTTTAATTCAATGAAAACCTGTTATCCACCATGCGTTTTTCCACTGAGTGACGAGCGCAAAGCACACGATAATTCTAAGCGCTTCGCTAGTCAAAGATAGTATAGTAAAGTATCGTCTCTACAGGGATTGATTTTAGTAATAGTTCAACATTGTAACGACCGGGTCCGTCGTTACGGTTAAACCTTTTGTGCCAATTTTTAGAGTTAGAAAACTCCGAGTTTGGGAGTTTGAAATTCTTGGCTAGGCTAGTCTCGACCGGTTTTGGGGCAAGGTATGGTCTAGGGCAATCCGGATAAGGATTGGGTTTGATGTCTTGATATGAGCTAGTTTTCCTCGTAGCTAACACATAAAGGAGTCCGGGGGACTTTTCGGAATCGAATTCGGGTAAGTTGAACTCCCGGAATTGAGGTTGACGTGAAGGGGTTGTTCCGGGACGTCGAAAAAATAAGTGTGTTGTAAAATGGACTAGTTTTAGAGTTTTTACGACTTTCTGTCCCGTGTCAACCGCTACACTCCGTCACGGCGACCTCCGCTATAGCGAAAAGTTATCGCTACGGCGAAAGTCAAGTCGATCAACCTCCGCCATAGAGGTTGACTCCCCTACGGCGGTACCGCTATAGCCGAGCGTGACAGGATTTAATGCAGAAACTTTCCCAAAAATATTCAGTTTTCACAAGTTCGTTTGGGAGAAGGGCTAGGGCAATTTCAGACGTTTTTCCTCCATTCTTCATTATTTTTCTTCCGTAAGGTAAGGTTTCTACTCCCCGAACTCCGTAATACTTTTTTTATGTGGTAGAATAGCTAGGAGTGGACTTGGAGAAAGGTTTGGAATAGTTGAGTTTTCATTTTTCCATCTGAAATATATATTTTAATGGAGCATGAATTTTCGTATTTTTTTATAGATGAAATGTTCTTTGCATCTAATATATACGAAAGGCGTAGACTTCTTTTATTTGTTTCAATATATTTTATGTAGAATGCTTAGACTTGGCTTTATTCCATAGAGGTAGTACTGTTTTTTTATTGACGAAAAACACGTCACTTTTCCATACTCTTGAAATGATTTTTTCAAATTGTCCAAGAAAAAGAAACGAAACAGCTTGGAATTTACAGAGAGAACTTTCGGTGATTTAAGCTGAATTTGCTGTTTTAATTTGTCCATATAAAGTGTTACTGGAGCTACTTTGTCTTCTTTTTGTTCCCTTTCTATGTAGAAATTTTAGTCCTTTAAGGGCCCATAATTAGGAAAAGTACATTTGTTAGAAAATTATGTCTGAAAAATTGTCAAGTAATGCTGTGTATAGCGTTTATAACCTTGCACATAGACAAAAATCATTTAACACGGCACACACTCTTTCACACGTCTTAGTATCTTCCCTCTCAAAAGTGTTACATCGATATTGAATAGAACCTTCCTATCAAAAAGACTTGTTTCCTACACTCTCAGTTCCATTTCCCCCCGAAAGTTCCTTCTTAATCTATCCAAATTTGTGCAATATACAGATAGAAAACATAAGTGTTTTGTTATTTTGTCCCACTAGAAAGTCTATTGTTTTTATTTCATAAACTTCCATGAAACTTCTTTCTTTTTGCCCAGACTATACTATTAGATACAACAAGACTTTTTTTTGGATCCCTTTTTTTGAGAGACAAAAATAATCTCACACAACTAGTATCGATTATGTAAGTCATAAAATAAAATCAGCTATATGAAAAGAGTCTTGCTAATTATATCACAAGGCAGACTGTATAAGACCAATCCCAGGAGCTGTTGTTGATGGCAACAATTTTTGAATTTTCACAGCTTGGTTAAGATGATAATTATAAGGTGAATTATCATATTTCCCTTTCCACCTGTTGATAAGTTGAAATGCAAAATTAGATTTACTCAACATTGTTCTAAGGGTACAGGTTCTGAAAGAAAGAACGATTTTATACTTATATAATATATTATGTAAAAATCATATATAAAAAATTGAAAATCCATTCAAACCTGTGCTCGTCGTCCCCTTCTAAAATTTGGAGCTCCAAATGTTGTTCAAAATTTTGGAAGATCAAATCGAGTTGCTCGTCCTTCACCTTGTCAAGAGTTGAAGGCCACCACTGAATTAAGAGACTAACCGTTAGTGCAAAGAGTTTTTTCCCCCTTCTTATGGCTTTTGGAGGTTTGATATAAGTAATGTATTCTAGATTTATAATCAATAAGTGTTCGTTCAATATATATTTTTCATACGGTCAACCTTAATTTATTTGAGATTGAAACATATAATTATTACTGTTTTATATATAATTTGAAATTGGGACAATGTGTTATGTGTCACTTTGTCTACAGTTTCATCTACTATTTTTATGCTCGCTCTGATATTAAATTAAAAGTTCAAAAAAATAGATAGATTAAATTGAATTTCGAAAGTTTACACATGAAAAGAAAAGGAGAATACCTTGGGGGAGTTATCTTTGTCAATGGCAATAGCCCTTATGCCCTTTATGAACAAAAAAAAAAAGAATCAACTAAGATTTAAAAGTACCAAAAGCATTTTTCAAAGTGAAATATTTTCAATCAAAATTAAAATAATTTTAATATATATATTCTTGAAACTAATATTGAAGAGCTACGAGCGTACCTCATAGAAATCACTAGATATTATTGTCCTTAATATGTTAATTGTAATTCTGAATTCTCTCTTCAAGCACTCAGATAACGTTTGCTTTCTTCCTTCTCGAATCTGCATAATAATTTAGATATGTACAATTTAAACATTTTGTTTTTGTTTTATACCTTGACACCGTAGAAAAATTCATTTGTTAGCTATTTTCCTCGTGACTTTACCGGTAATAGAAGTTACAGTTCATTACTTTAATGTAACGAAAAATATTTTTGTGACTTTATAAGTAAATTTCAGCGACTATATGTGAAATTAACTGTGAAGTTTCACTTGGAAGAAGCGTAATTATTATGTTTTCTGATAGGGGAAATAGCTAGATGGGGAATATAATTACCGATCTTAGTGTTATTTTCAGTCCTGTTGGAGATAGTTTCTTTAGGTGTTTAAGCACAGGTTGAATCCAATCCTTTCCTACTTTATGTGCCTCAACTTCCTGAAAATAAAACAAACATCAAGTTATAATCTGTTAATTATGGTTAAATTAATTATGCTATTACGCCACGAAGAATTAATTAATGATCTTACAAATGACATCAATATCTCCTCAACAGAATCCTTGGAAAAGCATTTGTTGATTATGGACATCCTGCATGTGAATTGATGAAAATATTAATTGAGTGACTTTGTAGGTGAAATGACAATAATTGAGTGAGGTTTTTTGTTATAAAATAAAGTCGAGTGACTTTTTGAGATAATTTGACTTTTGTATTACAAAACAAAGTTGAGTGACTTTCTGAGATAAAAGCTGTTAATTGAGTGAGAGTCTGAGAAATTAACTCAATTATTTAAGACATAGTAGTATTACTTATTCAAGACGCAATTTTCATGTATCTCAAAATCTGTAGAGAATTCCTTGATGACAGATTCAATGGCATTCTGATCACCAGTGTTTAAGCTCAATAAGCGCTTCTCTAGCTCAAGCAATTTCTATAAACAAGACAAAAGAAGATCATGAGGTCAAATTAATTGTCATTTGTGAATATTAAGTGATTAGGGAGGAAGTTATAAAGAAAAATAGTGTGTTGGAGTAGTGACCTGAGAAGGGACAAAATGTGTGGCAAGTCCTGCAGCAACCACCTCTTTACCCTTTAGCCTTGCTCCTGTTAGCCCCAAGTATTCTCCTATATGCAACAACATAATAGTCTTAAACATGTCAGTGACATTTATACATCTATAAGAGCATGTCATTTAAATGAAGCGTTTCAAAGTTAAAAAGAGTTTTTACCTAGTCGGCCAGGAAGTCGAGAAAGCATGTATGAGAAGCCACAATCTGGGTGGAACCCTATATGTGTTTCTGGAGTGGAAAATACCTACCAATATACATATTACACAAAATCAAAAACTTTTCTACTGTGCGTCCCTTCCACGCTCCACTCGATGGTTTAGAAGAGTCATTGAGATAGAAGGAATACAAATGTGGCTTCAAAAGTGGACTCCGGACTTTAAGCCGGAGGAGGATATACCAATTTCTCCCGTATGGGTGCTTCTTCCGGGACTACCATACCATATGCACTCATTGCATTATATCAAACAAATTGTAAGCTCGGTTGGGACCCCTCTATGCATGGATGCAGCTACAAACAGTAAAACGAGGCCAAGTATGGCCAAGGTGAGGGTGGAGTTGGATTTGCTTAAATCCCATCCGGAAAGTGTTTGGGTAGGGCTTGAAGACGATGACTCTCCTCTCAAAGGTTTCATTCAAAAACTAGAGTATGAGACTATTCCAAAATTTTGTAAACATTGTAAGAAAATAGAACACAACACTGTGAATTGTAGCGTCTTGGAAAAATTATTAGCAAAGGCTGAGGAAGAAAAACAAAAAAAGTTGGAAGAACAAGCCCTTGAACAGGCTGCCAAAAGTGCTACTCATGATCAAGAGCAAGTTTCGAGGAAGGAAACAACGATCAAGTGACAGATGATGTGGGCGAGCAGGTGCAAATCAACGATGGCAGAGAAGATATTGTATCTGTACCAAGTCTTACTGAGAGGATGAAAAAGAAAAAGAACAAAAAGAAAATAAAGAAAATGCCAAGGAAGAAGAGTATAGTTACCTTCAAGCCAATCACTTCGAGGAAGAACAAAGACACGATTGCATCAAAGGCCCAAAAATTGCAGAATGTTGCAGTAAATTCTAAGGTTCCGTCTATGGTAGATGAAGAACAAGGGAGTAATCGAGATGAGCAAGAAAATGACACCGGTAATAAGGAGGACAATGAGACGAAAGTTGATGGGCAAGTTCCTAGAGAAGCAGACGATACTCATGCTAAATCTCAGATTGGAGATCAAGATAGGGAACAACAAAGAGAACATGAAATTGTTGCAGATCATGACAAACAAAACCGAGACAACTATGAGTTGCAGGGGCAAGAATGCAACAACAAAAAAACTGAAAGCGCTACTGGTTCTACTAGTATTCCTACAGAAATAAAAGAACACCCAGGTATTAATTTGGTGGTGGACTTGGGACTTGAAGAGAAAGTGGAAGAGACAGTTGACATCCATCAAAATAATGCTGGAATGGAGGAGTATTCTAAGGGACAAAACAGTACCACAGAATATTCAGAGGAATCATCGACCATAATAAAGAACGTTCAACAACAAGTGGTAACTCATAGAAAAAAGGACGACATTACTTCTGATCAAGAGGTGATTAAAGTGGGAAAAAGCATAGAAACAAAAATCATCCCTCGCAATAGAGGAAACAAAAGGACGATAATTCTCCCACTAGTGATTATGATTAGTGCTCTCTTTTGGAATATAAGGGGTGTGAGGTCCAAAAAGGCCATACATAGACTCAAGAATCTTGTTCTTATGAACAACTTACAATTTGTAGCTATATTTGAACCTTTTGTTGATAAACAAAAGATTGATGGCTATAGAAAATTTCTTGGATTCCAACAATGCACAACAAATGCTAATGGGCAGATTTGGTGTTTTTGGAGGAATATTAGTCAGGTTGATCTGATCTCTGAAGACAACCAACACATTACTCTCAACGAGAAGAACGCATACAATAATCAGGATATTTTCATATCGGCAATATATGCTAAATGTACTGCAGCTGAAAGAAGAGAACTTTGGGATAGCCTGGAAGAGGACAACCAGAAGATTACGGGACCTTGGTGTATCGGAGGGGACTTCAATGTTATTTTAGATCCTCTGAGAAGCTAGGGGGAAAACCTCACAGAATGAGTAGAAGTTTGGACTTCCAAATTTGTATGGACATATGCGGCTTAACTGATATTGGATTCACAGGCTCTAATTATACATGGTGCAACAACAGAAGTCCTAGAAAAAGGATATGGAAGAGATTGGACAGAATTCTGTCAATGCACAGTGGGATCAACTTTTCCAAAATTGTTCTACTAGACATTTGGCAAGAACAGGATCAGATCATAGACCCTTGCTTATGAAGTTTCAAGATAGTGGCAAGTCTCATGTCAAGTACTTCAGGTTCTTAAATTTTTGGGTGAAACAGGAAGGTTTTATGGAGTTGGTCAGTGAAGAATGGAAGACTAAAATACAGGGGAACTTAATGTGGAAACTCCAATCTAAATTAAAGTCCCTGGGGAGAAAATTGAGTATCTGGTCGAGAGAGAAGATAGGTGATGTGTATGAGAATACCAACAAATGGGAAGAAAAGCTTCAAACTTTGGAAGAACTGGATATACAGGTGAATACTGAGCAGAGCAGACAAGAGGTTAACAAGGCTCAGGCAGAGTATATTCAATGGATGAAGCTACAAGAATCTATTCTCATTCAGAAATCCCAATGCAAGTGGTTTGAAGAAGGAGACAACAATACTAGATACTTTCACAGCATCTTGAGAGAAAAAAGAAGAAAATTGAATCTGGAAAGGATAAAAAACAACAAGGGCAAATGGATAAAAGGAGAGGAGAAGATATCCAGGGCAGCAGTGAAACACTTTCAGGCTTTGCTTAACCTTCCTAAACCTTGCATTGATTCTTGTATCACAAATTGTATTCCTAATATAATTTCTATGGAAGATAATAAGTTTTTGTGCGACATGCCTGCAGAACAGGAAATTAAAGAGGCAGTATTCAGTCTCAGTGCATTCAGTGCTGCAGGTCCAGATGGATATAATGGAACCTTCTTCCAGAGTTGTTGGGATATCATCAAAGAGGACATCATAGCATTTGTACAAGATTTCTTCAAAGGAAAGAAATTAACCAGGTTTTTCTCGCATTCTTGTCTAGTTCTTATTCCAAAAACTGATTCTCCTAATTGTTTCAATGAGTTTAGACCTATTAGTCTTTCCAACTTCACTAACAAAATTGTTTCTAAAATTATTTCCTTAAGATTAAATCCTTTATTAGATAAGCTAGTTTCTACTAACCAGAGTGGTTTTGTGAAAGATAGACTCATAACTGAAAATGTCTTGTTGGCTCAAGAGATTATTCAAAATATATCTAAGCCCAATAAAGGGGGAAATGTTGTCATTAAGCTTGATATGGCTAAAGCATATGATAGAATGTCCTGGAACTTTATCATAGTTGTTTTAGCTAAGTTTGGCTTTTCTTCAGATTGGACTAGCATGATTCATAATCTCATTTCTGAGAACAGGTATTCTGTGATTATCAATGGTAGTAGAAATGGCTTTTTCTCATCCTCTCAGGGCCTAAGACAGGGTGACCCTCTTTCTCCCTCCCTTTTTATCCTTGCTGCTGAGCTTCTATCTAGATCTTTAAATAATCTTATGCATCATGACAACTTCATTCCGTTCTCTATGCCTATTAATTGTCCTATCATTAACCACTTGGCCTACGCAGATGATATTGTTATTTTTTGCAGTGGTAAATCTTCCACCATAAAGCTCATCATGAATCAAATCGATGATTATGAGAATTGTTCAGGTCAACTTGTTAATAGAGATAAGAGTTTTTTCTTTCGTGCGCCTAAATCCTCTACACAAAGAATCAACAGAATAAGAAAATGCACTGGCTTTATGGATAAGAGTTTTCCTTTTATGTATCTTGGTTGTCCTTTATATGTGGGTCACAAAAAGTTAGTATTCTGATCATATGGTTAGTAAGATTGTGAAAAGACTTAATGGTTGGCATGGTAAGCTTCTCTCCTATGGTGGAAAAATTGTTCTTATTAAAAGTGTGCTCCAATCTTTGCCTGTTTATACTCTTTCTGCTATGACCCCTCCTAAAGGCACTTTAAAGCTTATTGAAAAGCATCTGGCTAACTTCTTTTGGAGCAATAGTCAGGACCATAAGAGATATCACTGGAGCTCCTGGGCTAATTTATGTGTACCTTGTGAGGAGGGAGGTATTGGCATAAGGAGAATGGAGGAATTTAGCCACACACTAGCCATGAAAAGATGGTGGAGACTAAGAACCACAAATTCTCTTTGGGCTATCTTTGTCAAGCAGAAGTACTGCATCAGAGCACATTTGTGTAAGAAAAAATGGGCACCAGACAATTCACATGCCTGGAAACATATGCTTCAGGTAAGAGAGGAGGCAGAAAAGCATATGGTTTGGCAGATAAATTCTGGTAATTGCTCCTTTTGGTGGGACAATTGGACTGGTAAAGGCTCTCTAGCTAATCAAGTCCTCTATACCCCCAAAAGCTCCATTCTGCAGGTCAAGAAGTTCATTACCGATGGCAATTGGAACATGAACAAGTTGAGAGATCATCTCCCAAGTCAAATATGTGAGCATATTGAGACAATAGACATCGGCAATCAATCTAAGGAGGATCAGATATACTGGGAACTCACAGAGAGTGGGAAATACTCCAACAAAACAGCATGGAATCAAGTAAGTTCACAAAGACCAAAACAACCTCTCATCAACAAGGTATGGCACACTTCTATTCCTTTTAAAATGTCCTTTTTAACTTGGAGGTTATGGAAAGAGAAACTTCCTTTTGAAGATGTGATTATGAAATTTGGAAAACACTTGGATTCTAAATATAACAACTGATGTCCAATTGCATGCGATCAAACTATTAACCATGTTTTTAGTCAGGGCAAAGCAGCTAGTTATGCTTGGGATCTATTTGGTGGCCCTCTAGGTATTAGGCATACTCATCTTCCTATTAAATATGTTATTAACTCTTGGTGGCAGGAGAAAGCTAGTAATGATATACACAAATTAGTTCTTCACATAACTCCTATCATTATTTGTTGGGCTATCTGGAAAGAAACTTGTGCTTGTAGGTATGGTAAACAAAAAAAGTTCAGTTTGTACAAAATTGAGCAGATGGTAGGATGGACCATACAAGCAGCCACGAACACAACTTTTCCGGGATGCAACTATCCCTCCCTTGGAAGGATTTCTGTCAAAAGATGATAAAGCTACAACCCATACAAAGAAGTATCCTAGTATGCTGGCAGAAACCTGAAGCAGGCCTTCTCAAACTCAACACGGATGGAAGTTTCAACAAGGAAAGTGGCAAAGGTGGCGTAGGTGGAGCATTGAGGGACGAGAATGGAGAATTAATAATGGCTTTCTCAGTTCCAATTCTGTGTAAAAGCCACAATGAAGCAAAGGCAAAATCAGCTTGGTTTGGTGGAAGATGGTGCATACAAAATAGCTGCGCTAGCTTCACCATTGAGATGGATTCTTTACTTGTTGTGAACATGATTAATGAAGGAAAAGCTAGTAGTTTCAAGTTGAATAAAATCATTGAAGAGACTGCTAGTATGTTAAGCCAAGCAAGAGTCAATGTAACACATTGCTACAGGGAAACTAATTACCTTGCAGACTGGATGGCCAAGATGGCAACAAGCTCACAAGAAAGACATATTTACCACTCCATCCAGCAGCTTCCACAAGGAGCAAAGGGACCTTTCCTCATGGATATGAGGCAAATTCCTAGTATTAGATCGAAATTTGACAAAGTCAACTTTTTTGTAAGCTAGTTACATTCATATGTATAGCACTCGACATGGGCAATAAGTTTCTTTTTGTTGTTGGCCCGTTTTTTTTTTTGATGGATAGTCTCTATCCTAATGTTGTAATTTGCACCTTTTTGGAATGAAATACAACACTCCCAGGATACTGGGAAAATTTATAAAGCAATAAAAAAAATAAAAAAAATAAAAAAAATCAAGGTAGATGTGAAAATCAAGATTAGAATTACATTGGTGGAGATGTAAGCCTCTATATGTATTGTACTCACCGTTTTTTCAGTGACAATTGAGAACCTCATTGGAACCATCAAAGATGCACCTCCGCCCATTGACATTCCGTGAACAAGAGCAATCTACCAGGCCGGTCATCAAGGATCAATTAAATAGTAGACAAATTTTAACTGTGATCTCCAAAACAATTGGATGAATATAAAAAAAAACTGTCGGCGCACAGTGATGGACGTATTAAAAAATTGTTCAAATATCGTCACATAAAATAAAGCGGAGGTTAAAGAAGAGCATCAGAAAAGTAGAACGTACGAGGGGTTTCTTATATGTATGAATGTGATAGCAAAGCCAATACATACGATAAGTAGCTTCAAGGCAGGAATCCCCTGAGAAATACCACAATTTAAGTGAACTTGTAATTAAATACAGCCTTAAAAAATGAATAACTAACTTACTAGCTTCCTAGTTACAAATAATTGCTTACGGAGAATCGTAGTAGCTTAATTGGTTGACTTATTGAACTTTCACTTTATTGGTGAGGGTTTGATTCTCACCTTGTAATCCGCTCCCCCATTTTCTCCTTCCCCTACCCACAATTTCAAAGAAAAGAAATAATTGCTTACTTACTTGTTCTTCGACCGTCATAGAACATTTTCAAGTCTCCGCCAGCAGAAAAAGCTCGGCCTGCGCCCTATTTACATCACAAAATTAACCAGTTAACTCCATATCTTCAAGACATATATGTTGATCGCTAGCTAGCATTTGCTTCATTTAATTAGCATGAGAAATATACTTGCCTTGATGATAACAAGCTCTGTACTCTCATCTTTCTCAAATTTCTCCAGGTTCTCTCCCAGCAAGAATGCCTAATACAAGAAAATCGATTTAAACAATTATTAATAAACATAATATAAGATGAGATGGACCCAAAAAAAGGCCATCAAAGCCAGGATTTAAAGCTTATAAGTTAGAGATTCTAGTCATGAGTTCTAATTTACGTAATAATTTGTACATATTCAATAATTTTCTTATACCAATACAAAAGCGCTAACTCCGTCTTTCGGTAAACTATATGATTAGTCAATTAATGATGCCATAATATGAAATGAAAGGGAGATAGACAATAACATATACTACTATACCTCTTTGCATGAAATGACATTTAACTGATTTGGGCGATTTAAGGTAAGCACTCTGACACGGCCAAATTCTTCAGCAATAACAACGTCCTGCAGCTTAACAATGATCAATAAAATTTGCAGAAAGATGAAAGGTCGAGTTCTTAACA
The DNA here is from genome assembly GCA_003996215.1 of Jaltomata sinuosa. Lineage (NCBI taxonomy): Eukaryota > Viridiplantae > Streptophyta > Magnoliopsida > Solanales > Solanaceae > Jaltomata > Jaltomata sinuosa. The sequence goes on along the minus strand of QJPP01003005.1, from coordinate 84,653 downwards.
ATAATTGAAATTTGAGATTACCTCTCTATCGGAAATTACTATTTCTTGAGCCATCTGCGCGAAAATTTAAACAGCGTATGTACGTGCTCTGCTCGCAGTTTAATTTACCAAGGAAATTTATTAGTACTGTATGATATATTTATATATTCTTGCTAACACTTGTATATATATAGTAGCTAAATGGACTCGTGCAAAAATAAAATAAATAGAAGTAGTAGATAGAAATGAGGAGATCAAAAGGATTCTAAAATTGACTTGTGAAGCCAGAAATTAGCAAGTATAAACAAAAGAGACATATATGTGGTTGAAAATCACTAGGTGGAGCGGAACCCCATTATCGACGACGTTTTTTCATAAGTGCTGGTACTATGTAATAGGCATGGAAGTTAACGCAGGCATATATATAGGGAGTATATAATTAATAATGTTGGATGGTTGTGAGTTGTGACAGCCTGACAAATAGCTGGTTCATGCCGGGCATCTAAGTGAATCTTCCCAACTATTCATATCAAAATTAAATCTCTTCAATATCCTTAGTTCACTTTTATTTGTTCATTATTTTAAAATATTTTACTTGTTAAATACTTGTATCAATCATTATTTCTTAAGAAGCGTACAAAATCCAAAATGAACAAGTAAAATGAATGGAGGGAATAAAATGTTTAAACATTTCCTTGCACATCCCCTGATTCGGCCGTAGCAAATCAATTTATTTATGTTATTAAAGGCTCGTTTTTGACATATGATTAAAATCGTGATATGAAGTTAAAATTTTGTTTGAACATGCAATTTGAAATTTTTAAGTTGTATTTTGTCTCATAAACATGAAAACCCCACAAGCATGTAAAAACTATTAAATTTTTCACAATTATTATAAAATGTTATCAAGTGAGCAAACCACAGTTCATAAATAGGATATCATTAAGATATTGCATTGATAAATTACAAATCTTCATGTTTCTTTTATAAATAAATATTTACAATTACAAACTTTCAACTACACATAATTTATAAAAATCAACTAGTCAACAATAATAGTAACTAGTTATTCTTTAATATAATATTTTCATATGGTACAGACAATCTCTTCGGGCCGAGCGTGATTTTTGTTTATTTATTTTTTGAAAAAATTTAAAATGATGGTTTGTTTAACAAAATATAAACTTATGGATCAAATTTTATATTTAAAAAAGTTGAAATCATGATTTGAAATCTCAAATCATAATTTTTTGACAAACTTATGTCCAAACATTGATTTCATCTCATAATTTCAAATCATGAGATGAAATCGCATGTCCAAACTGTAGCTAAGAAGCCGAGGAAATTCTTTAATGATCAAAATTCAACTCAAGCAAGAAAAAGAAGAAATCAACCTATGGTTTATTTCAGAGACAGAAGAGAGTCTTGGGAGGGCAAAAATGGGGATCTAGTTAGTCCATTACAATTTTTTTTTAGTTTTATGACCTTTTTATAAGAGATTTTCATTTTTTACACATAATTTTTTTTATTTTTATACATAAGAGATCTAAAAAGACCACTTAATTAATTTCAAATTGTAAATAATTTTTTCATCTCATTTCCTCATTTGTTGGAGGAAGAGAAAAAAAACCTCTTTCTCTAGAAAGAATTATATGTCTTCTCTCCAAACTAATTTCACCGACTAAAGTTTATCCTTTTACGATGATGTAATTCAAGACATCAAAGATGAACACAACAAATAAAATAGAGATGAAAATCAAAGGATTAACAAGTAAAGATAGAAATTAGATTAGGGAGGATAAAAATTAGAAGAAAGAAAGGTTAATCTGACAATTAAATATATATTTAATTAGTAGATTATATCCTGGAAGAAGAAAATGAACTCATACAAGGAGTTCTTACCAAGAATCCGAGAAGGGTTCATGAAGAGATAAAATGACATATCGCCTAAGCTCACAAAGGAGTACTCAATATTCAAAAACTAGATAACCCTAATGTGAAAGACATAAAGACTATTTATACTAGTCTTGCAAAAATAGCTAAATTACAAAAAATGACTAAATTATTAAAATAGTCACTTGAACATATCAATGGTCTTGAAGTCTTCCTTTCATGATTTTTTTTAAGTCCTCCAAACTTATAATGATTCAAAAAATGTTCTAAAGTCCTTGATGACCTTTGTGGTTGTCATCACTTCCTCATAAATCCATTTGAGCATGTTATGAACTTTAAAAGCTCTTTTAATAAATCTTTCATGGCACTTTGAGCTCTTTGTGGATGATCGAAAATTTTCATATCCAAGATATAACCCACGCCCTCACTCTTGATATCAATCTTGTTATCTCAATTTGCATCATACTATGAGCACAATCAACCCATGATCATTCACCTCCCCAATACCACCCAAACCTTCAGATATTGCGAAAGAAATAATAATAATAATAATAATAATAATACTTACCCAATTTCCCCGGAAAGCACAAATTTAACGATAAGTTGTTGGCTTATGAACAAATAATTGATCAAGATATGGATATTTATGACAATAGCTGCAGACAAGAAGTTCAACAATCTCTAAAGTTAAATGAGAGGATGGAGAATATTAACAGTGCAATCAAAACCATCCACCTTTCTGATGAAGAGAAAGTGCGCCTACACTCACCGTTGAAATACTCTCTGATTACCAAACCTTTTGGCAAACGTATCATCCATCACTATCTAAAAACAAAAATTCAAGATCTATGAAAACCAACGGGACAATTTCCATTGATAGATCTAGGATCTGACTATTTCATTGTTAAGTTTACTAAAGTAGAAACCATGAGCAATGTATTGAAAAATGGCCCTTGGTTTGTTAAATGGGAGTTTTCTATCTGTAAAACATTGGGAGCCCAACTTTATTGCAGGTGAAGCTAATCAAACTTTTTCAGGCGTCTGGATAAGGCTTCCCTAATTGCCTAGCTAGTTTTACGATGGAGAATTGCTGAAAGAAATAGGCCACTCAATTGGGACCCTTATCAAGTTAGATATATTCCTGCACAAGCTCTACTTTGAGAGGACGATATGCAAGGGTTTGCGTCTAGGTACCGCTTGAGGATCCTGTCATCACCTCTATCCAAATAGGGACCCATCTCCAGAAAATAGTTTACGAGAGCGAAGGCTTTCTGAACTGAATCAGAGTTCTTGGATGATTGAACTCTGTATACTAGAATCAGAAGAAGAGGAAGAAGATGAAGAAGAGAGGGAGAAGAAGATCAGATGAAGAACATTTAGAGAGAACTCTTAGAGATCATATTATTGATGTATATGATTACAATGTGCCTTTCATAATGAATCTACTATCATATATATAGGTATATAGATTGTAACAACTTAGCTAACAGCTTATTCCTAAAAATAGTTAAAGCCTAACTAACTATTTTCGGAAGTTAGTTGGCACTGTTCATAACTGTTCACTAACAGCTTTTAGCATCTCTAATCCTTCTTCTTCCTTTTAATACTCCCCCTCAAGCTAGGTAACCCCAAAGATATTTAAGGTGCCTAGCTTGGACACAAAATACTCATGCTGCACTCTGCTAAGACCCTTTGTTAAGATGTCAGCAGGCTGGTCTTTGGTAGGAATGTAGGAAGTTGAAACTAGTCCTTTGTTGATCTTTTCTCTTATAAAATGACAGTCAATTTCTATATGTTTAGTCCTCTCATGGTAGACTGGATTAAGAGCAATTTGCATAGCTGACTTGGTGTCTGTATGAATGTCCACTGGCAGTTTGACATCAATGCCAATTTCCTTTAGCAATTACAACATAACTTATAAAATGAATAAAGAGGAATTTGCTATAGACGAAAAAACATATGAAAATCAAGACGGATTAAAAATAAAGATCATATCAAACCTACGAAGAAGATATAAGAAAATAGGAGATAATTTAAGTCTAATGTTAGAAAAAGAATCCTTAAGACTAGAAGATAGTTTAGCGGCAATGGTAAGACTTGCTAGAGAAAATGATGAAATAGACCGAAAAAATGAGATAACTATCATTAAACAACAAGCAAAACAAGAAATACAACAGATGGAAGAAGTAAAAAATGACAGAATAATAGCATTAGAAAAGGAATTAGCTAAGTTAAAAGAATTATATGCGGCAAAACAAAGAGAAAAAGAAATTGAGACAAAATTAAAAACAGAGATAGAAAATTTCAAAGAAAAACTACAAATAGAAGAACCAATTGAAGAAGAATTAGGCATAAACGAAATAAATGACAATCAGACAGAACAGAATTCAGAAATAAGCAAAACATATACAGAAATGATAACAAATATAGAAAAAATAGATGAGGATATTGAGATAAATGCAGGAGATGTTGAAAAAGAAAAAGAACAAGAAGTTAGTACATCAGGAGTTAAAAATCCAAAAATGTTAAATCCAATATACTACACTGTAAGTTATGAGCAATCCGATAGACAAAACAGTTTATGGGATAAAAGATTAAATAGAAAATGGACGCCAAAACCGACCAACCAGAATAGTAATTTCTTAGAATTAGACTGTGTAACAGACATAAATAAAGCAATCCAACTATGGATAGGATATATAGCAAAATAATTAATAGATAATAAAATAAGCATAGCAGAAACACCAGGATATATAGAACGAACACTTCTAGGAACAGTAAAATTATGGTTACTCAATTTATCAGAAGACTATATGAATACACTAAGAAACAGCAAAACCATAGATGACAAAACAACAACTACACCCATAGATATTTTAAAAAAATATGAAGTAGCAATACGAAATGAGTTTAGTAGTACAACCACAGAAACAGAAGAACAAAATAAGGATAAACAACTAAATAGAAATTTAATGCTAAAATTAACAATATGTAATATGTGTTATATAGACGAATATACATGTGTATTTAGAGAATATTATTATAAAGGAAAATATACGCCAGAAGAAGCAAAAGAAGTAAGAAAATTATATTTTACAAAATTACCAGAACCATTTAGCTCTAAAATAATAAAAGATTGGAATGAAGCAGGATTACAAGATACCCTAGGAGCAATGGTAAGATTTTTACAAAAATGGTATTCAGATATATGTGAAAAAGAAAGAGAAAGAATGAAAATGAAAAAATCTATAATGGAAAATCTATCATGTTGTAAAGATAAAGTAGCACCCCAATTTGGCTGCAAAGATAATTATTATAAAAAGAATAGAAAAAGAGGAAAATTCAAAAGATATAAATCCCAATATAGAAATAAAAGACCTAGACGAAGATACTATGTAAAAAATTATAACAATAAAAGACCATTTAAACTGAAAAAGAAAATAACAGAATGTACATGTTATAATTGTGGAAAATTAGGACATTTAGCTAGAGATTGTAGATTACCTAAAAATCCTAAAAGAAAGCAAATAGCAGAAATAATAATAAATAATGAAGAATACATGCAACTAGAATATCTAGACTATGACCTAAGAGATGACGATAGCATATATGAATTATCTGAAAATGAACTAAATGAAGAATTAGAAAAAGAAGAATCAGACGATAATGTCTGAAACCGGAGTACAAATAATAAATAAAGAAGAACATATAAATGAAGAATCCTCAGAAAAGAAAGTTATATTTGATGTAAATATATTTGAACAGATAAAAGGAAAAGAATTAGATCTAAGTGTAGAAAAAATATTTAAAATACCAATGCTAAAAAATATATTTAAACGACAAAGAGAAGAGTATTATGTGGTAAGTCAGAAAGAGCATATACTAGACTGCAAATACACTAAAGGAAAAGCAAGAATTCCTATAATAAATAAGAGAATAATAAACAAAGAAATACAAGCAATTCAGGCTAGAGAACCGATAAGATATGTACATCTAGGAGGAACAGAAATATTAATAAAAGCATGTTTTAAGGAAGGCATAGACACACCTATAGAAATATATTTAACAGATGACAGAATAATTGAACCTATAGAAAAAAGCATAATAAGTGCAGTAAAAGGAAATTTAATATACCAAAAGTTTAAATTCATAATAAGCGCTAACTATTCAGTAGCAATAAATGACAGTAATATAGATAAATCATTAGTACTATATTGGAAAATGACAGGTATTGAACTAGCCCCAGGTAGTAAAGTATTCACAGCAAGATGTAAAAATTTATATGTCTTAACAACAAAACATAAAATAACAACAAAGAATAAAAATTAATAGAATAAAAATAGAAAATCCATTTGAACAAATTATCTCAGTAATAGATAACAATGATTATAGCTACAAGGAAATAGACATAGAAGAAAACCTAGAAATAGTAAGTGATAGGATAAGTACTTCCAAAAGGAAAAGTTTTAGTGACACACCTCAATCATCAAGAAATTCAGTAGCAATAAAAGAAATAGAACCAAATCACTATTATATAACTGGAATATTAGAACAAAGAAAATTTATTATAACAATAAACACAGGACAAGAAGGAAATTATATAACAAGAGAATTAGTGACAGAAGAGGAAATAAATTCTATAGAACACTCAGATATACCAAAAGCATTTACAACATTAAGAGAAACAGTAGAAAAAGAATTGATCATTGGTGGAATACCGATGGTAATAAATTTAAAATATATCACGGAGATAAAAATATAATATTAGGAATAAAATGGTTAGAAGGAATGAAACCATATAATTTAGAAAACACCCAGTTAACTGTTACATATAAAAATAAGAAAGTCATAATAAAACGAACAATGTAAGATAAAAATGAAAATCTACATACTTGCCAAAATAATAGTAGAAAATTACTACAATAGATATTATACACCAATGATAGATACAGGAGCAGAAGCTAACATGTGCAAACACAATTGTCTACCAGATGAGAAATGGGAAAAACTAACTACACCAATAGTAGTAACAGGATTTAATAATGAAGGAAGTATGATAAATCATAAAGCAAGAAATGTAAAATTACAAATATGGGATAAGATATTAACTATAGAAGAAATATATAGTTATGAGTTCACAAACAAGGATATACTTCTAGGAATGCCGTTTCTAGAAAAACTATATCCACATATAATCACAAAGACACACTGGTGGTTCACTACACCATGTAAACACAAAGTAGGAGCTAAAAGAGTATATAATAAAAATAGAAAACCTACCCCATGGATAAAAGGAAGTGAGAAAATCACTCAGAAATTAGAAAATATAAAAACAAATGAGCATAGAATAGAACTAATTATATTTGCTATAGACAAACTAAAAATCATTCAAGACCAATTAGAACCATTATATAGTGAAAACCCCTTAAAAGGATGGGAAAAACATAAAACTAAAGTAAAAATAGAATTAATAGATGAAAATAGTATAATTACCCAAAAACCTCTAAAATATAATTTTGATGATTTAAATGAATTCAAAATGCACATAAAAGAATTATTAGAAAACAACTACATACAAGAAAGCAATAGTAAACATACAAGCCCAGCATTTATAGTAAATAAACATAGCGAACAAAAAAGAGGAAAAAGCAGAATGGTTATTGATTATAGAAACTTAAATGCTAAAACTAAAACATACAATTACCCAATACCAAATAAGATATTAAAAATAAGACAAGTCCAAGGATATAATTATTTTAGTAAATTTGATTGCAAATCAGGCTTTTACCACCTTAAACTAGAAGAAGAATCTAAAAAACTAACAACATTCACAGTACCTCAAGGATTTTATGAATGGAATGTATTACCTTTTGGATATAAAAATGCACCAGGTAGATACCAGCATTTTATGGATAATTATTTTAATCAATTAGAAAATTGTATAGTATACATAGATGATATACTTTTGTATTCAAGAACGCAAGATGAACATATAAAACTACTAGAAAAATTCATACATATTGTTGCATATTCAGGAATTAGCCTAAGTAAGAAAAAAGCTGAAATAATGAAGAACCAAATAGAATTCTTAGGAATAGAAATAGATAAAAATGGCATAAAAATGCAGCCGCACATAGTACAAAAAATAATAAATTCTGATGAACAAATAGATACAAAGAAGAAATTACAATCATTTTTAGGATTAGTGAATCAAGTAAGAGAATATATACCAAAATTGGCAGAAAATCTAAAACCGTTACACAAGAAATTAAAGAAGGATGTAGAATATCACTTTGATGATAAGGACCAAGAACAGATAAGAAAGATAAAATTATTATGTAAAAATTTACCAAAACTATGTTTTCCAGAAGAAAATAGAAAATTTATCTATATAGTAGAATCCGATGCAAGCGAAATTAGCTATGGAGGAGTACTAAAATACAGGTATGATAAAGAAAAAATAGAGCATCATTGTAGATACTATTCAGGTACATTTACAAATCCTGAAATAAAATGGGAAATAAATAGGAAAGAACTATATTCAATATATAAATGTTTATTAGCTTTTGAACCATATATTGTATATAACAAATTTATTATTAGAACAGATAATACGCAGGTAAAATGGTGGTTAACAAAGAAAGTACAGGATTCAGTTACAACCAAGGAGATACGAAGACTCGTATTAAATATATTGAACTTCACATTTACGATTGAAGTAATTTGTACTGACAAAAATGTAATTGCAGATTACATATCAAGACAAAGCTACTCAGACTGAGGAAACTACCACTATGGAAGATTTACTCAAAGTTATGACGACTCTTTGTAAAGAGGTCGATAGTATAAATAAAGAGATACAACAAATCAAAGCTAGTCAGAAGCATGACAATAGGAATGCGGAGCTATGTCGATCGGAAGACACAAAAAATCCAGAGCTACAAGGTGACGTTGGGAAACACCTAAAAACCCATAACAATAATTTACTTCATGCAGTTGCAGGCAGCGCATCTACAAGCAGATCATCTACAAAAGAAGAAAGGAAATATGTCAACACAAATTTAAATAAATTATTCGAAACACCATATATATCAAAATCCCAGAAAACCCCATTCATACCACCACAAGTAAATACATACAGAAACAGCCTGAACCAAGATAAAAAGACATATAACCATATTACCAGAGCATACATAGAAAATATCTACAAAATACAAGCCTTTTTAAATAAAAACCCAAGATCCAAAACTACTACCAATCCAGAAGAAGATTATATTACCCAAAGCCTACAAGGATATAACAAGCTAATTGCCCTGCCAAGGACAAGTGCGAATCTAGTAGCAACTTGCTACCATTATGGATTACTAAATAAAGTATATACAAAAACAGGAGACGAGATAGCTACACTGCCAGAGTTACATAAAGCATTTATGCAATATAAGAGAATAACTAAAGGCACATTATTTTATATAAGAGTTTATTCAGCACCAGCGGAGATACTATATGACGAAATTAAGCCAGTGATCCAAGTCATAAAGATAGGATTAACTAGAGATATGATCATCCCAGACAAGATAGAGGAACATGAAGAAATAACCAGAGCTGAGATACCAGAATTTTACGCAGGAAAAAAAATTATTGGAATAGCTACGATTTTAAATGAGTTATCATCAAATTATCTAAATAAAAATCCCATTTGGAGCTATTATGCAAGGGAGCAAACAATGATCTACTCAACTTGCAGAGAAGAAAGGATAGCAGATATGGAAGAAATAAGACAATGGGCACTCAGCCTATTAAAATCGGAACAACAACCTATGACGAGAACTATTAGAAGAGATTTTATATCAGCAGACTTAATGACGAGATATTGCAAATTAATCAGCCACAAGTATCCAGATCATCAGTGTTCTAGATGCCAAGGTGAAGATAATGTAATTCCAGACGTACAGCTGGAGTGAAAAGGAAAGAAGATTCCCAAGAGATAAAAAGCAAAAGATAGTGGAAAAATTATGTAAAGTAGTTTTGTCCATTAGTAGTGCTGTAAAGAAAAAGATGTAAAGTTTTTGACTTTTGTGAAAAGCTGTAAGAATAGTATAACAATAGGTGTAAAGTAGTGATAGTGGACAGAATAGTATAACAACAGGTGTAAAGTAATAATAGTATAGCAACAGGTGTAAAGTAATAATAGTGGGAGTAAGAAAAGAGGATTAGGACATCTAAAACATCCTCTTATAAATAGATAGTAAAGAAGCAGATAGAAGGCAAGACTTTCTACACGGAGAGCAACCTTCTTTTGTAAACAAAAATATTTTCAGAAATAAGATAAGAATTTTCAGCAATATGGAGCAAGAAGATACAGGAAAGGTATATTTATTCATAATTATGCATAGCTAAAGCTATTAATTCCTGAGTATCATAGCATAAGTAAATAAGTTTATATTCGTTATTATTTACTAGAATTATTTGAATCATAATTTCGAGTTTGTTAACATGAGGAAAAAAGGGAAACAATCCGAAAATAATGTCCAGAGGTTGAAACCAAGGCGAGGAAGCCATGATGGGAGTAGACAGCGTGGCATTATCTAGGAGGGGAAAGTACCTTTGAAAGTACGGTGTTAACTAACAAGAGAATATGGTTTAAAATAATCTAGTCTATAATGATCGAATATGATGTTATTGTTATGCTATGGTATGAGGGAATTAATTAATAAAAAGCACAGCATAAAAATATGAACATGAATAATAATAATATGCCTACTTACTTTACCTATTTACATGATGAAATGATTTATGATTATAAGATATTAATTTTACATGTGCTCAAAGATATAGAGATAATAGAATTAAGAAAATTAATATGGGAAAAAATATTCAGTAATGAAGATTTAGAACTAATACATCAAGAATGGTATCAAATAGGATTACATGAGCTAGACTCAGAATTAGGAAAATTTGATATTAACGAACTAGAATTAGGTTCAGATTAATGAACAAATACTTTGAAATTTGGCAGAAAAGAAGTAAGTACAGTTATAAGATAAAGGTTATCAAAAATCCAACTAAATTAAGTAAACTTTTTAAAATTTTGTATGTACGAAACTCAAGATATAGGATACCTAGAAAATATATTGGAAAAAACCTAGTATGTTAAGAAGATATAATAATAATAGGACCCCCCCCCCCCCCAGTCTTTGTTTTGCCGCATATAATTCTTTTAACTTAGCTAATTCCTTTTCTAATGCTATTATTCTGTCATTTTTTACTTCTTCCATCTGTTGTATTTCTTGTTTTGCTTGTTGTTTAATGATAGTTATCTCATTTTTTCGGTCTATTTCGTCATTTTCTCTAGCAAGTCTTACCATTGCCGTTAAACTATCTTCTAGTCTTAAGGATTCTTTTTCTAACATTAGACTTAAATTATCTCCTATTTTCTTATATCTTCTTCCTAGGTTTGAAAATATGATCTTTATTTTTAATCCGTCTTGATTTTCATATGTTTTTTCGTCTATAGCAAATTCCTCTTTATTCATTTTATAAGTTATGTTGTAATTTATATTCTAATTTTTTTTAATTCTATGTATAAGTAAAATATTTCCTTTCTTTGTGCCAATATTGATCTATGGCATACTCCTGCAAATATGTTTTCATTAAGTCTTTGTTCTCTATGTGTAATTTCTTGTCTTGTTTGTTTAATCTTTTCTGTTAGTTCTTCCTTGTATTTATTCATTTAATTGTTTCTTTAAGTATCTTATATATTTGTATTCCATTTTAGATATGGTATCTATTAACTTATTTAATTTATCATTATCAGTTCTTGTAATACTAAGTTGTTTGTATTCGGGATATAAATTTTTTAATTTTCTTTTTAGTTTTCTTATCTTCTTTCTAGTATGTTTCAATTTATCCATAGCTCTGATACCAAACTGGGGGGGGGGGGTTCCTATTATTATTATATCTTCTTAACATACTAGGTTTTTTCCAATATATTTTCTAGGTATCCTATATCTTGAGTTTCGTACATACAAAATTTTAAAAAGTTTACTTAATTTAGTTGGATCTTTAATAACCTTTATCTTATAACTACACTTACTTCTTTTCTGCCAAATTTCAAAGTATTTATTCATTAATCTGAACCTAATTCTAGTTCGTTAATATCCAACTTTCCTAATTCTGAGTCTAGCTCATGTAATCCTATTTGATACCATTCTTGATTTATTAGTTCTAGATCTTCATTACTGAATATTTTTTCCCATATTAATTTTCTTAATTCTATTATCTCTATATCTTTGAGCACATGTAAAATTAATATCTTATAATCATAAATCATTTCATCATGTAAATAGGTAAAGTAAGTAGGCATATTATTATTATTCATGTTCATATTTTTATGCTGTGCTTTTTATTAATTAATTCCCTCATACCATAGCATAACAATAACATCATATTCGATCATTATAGACTAGATTATTTTAAACCATATTCTCTTGTTAGTTAACACCGTACTTTCAAAGGTACTTTCCCCTCCTAGATAATGCCACGCTGTCTACTCCCCTCATGGCTTCCTCGCCTTGGTTTCAACCTCTGGACATTATTTTCGGATTGTTTCCCTTTTTTCCTCATGTTAACAAACTCGAAATTATGATTCAAATAATTCTAGTAAATAATAACGAATATAAACTTATTTACTTATGCTATGATACTCAGGAATTAATAGCTTTAGCTATGCATAATTATAAATAAATATACCTTTCCTGTATCTTCTTGCTCCATATTGCTGAAAATTCTTATCTTATTTCTGAAAATATTTTTGTTTACAAAAGAAGGTTGCTCTCCGTGTAGAAAGTCTTGCCTTCTATCTGCTTCTTTACTATCTATTTATAAGAGGATGTTTTAGATGTCCTAATCCTCTTTTCTTACTCCCACTATTATTACTTTACACCTGTTGCTATACTATTCTGTCCACTATCACTACTTTACACCTATTGTTATACTATTCTTACAGCTTTTCACAAAAGTCAAAAAACTTTACATCTTTTTCTTTACAGCACTACTAATGGACAAAACTACTTTACATAATTTTTCCACTATCTTTTGCTTTTTATCTCTTGGGAATCTTCTTTCCTTTTCACTCCAGCTGTACGTCTGGAATTACATTATCTTCACCTTGTCATCTAGAACACTGATGATCTGGATACTTGTGGCTGATTAATTTGCAATATCTCGTCATTAAGTCTGCTGATATAAAATCTCTTCTAATAGTTCTCGTTATAGGTTGTTGTTCCGGTTTTAATAGGCTGAGTGCCCATTGTCTTATTTCTTCCATATCTGCTATCCTTTCTTCTCTGCAAGTTGAGTAGATCATTGTTTGCTCCCTTGCATAATAACTCCAAATGGGATTTTTATTTAGATAATTTGATGATAACTCAGTTAAAATCGTAGCTATTCCAATAATTCTTTTTCCTGCGTAAAATTCTGGTATCTCAGCTCTGGTTATTTCTTCCTGTTCCTCTATCTTGTCTGGGATGATCATATCCCTAGTTAATCCTATCTTTATGACTTGGATCACTGGCTTAATTTCGTCATATAGTATCTCCGCTGGTGCTGAATAAACTCTTATATAAAATAATGTGCCTTTAGTTATTCTCTTATATTGCATAAATGCTTTATGTAACTCTGGCAGTGTAGCTATCTCGTCTCCTGTTTTTGTATATACTGTATTTAGTAATCCATAATGGTAGCAAGTTGCTACTAGATTCGCACTTGTCCTTGGCAGGGCAATTAGCTTGTTATATCCTTGTAGGCTTTGGGTAATATAATCTTCTTCTGGATTGGTAGTAGTTTTGGATCTTGGGTTTTTATTTAAAAAGGCTTGTATTTTGTAGATATTTTCTATGTATGCTCTGGTAATATGGTTATATGTCTTTTTATCTTGGTTCAGGCTGTCTCTGTATGTATTTACTTGTGGTGGTATGAATGAGTTTTCTGGGATTTTGATATATATGGTGTTTCGAATAATTTATTTAAATTTGTGTTGACATATTTCCTTTCTTCTTTTGTAGATGATCTGCTTGTAGATGTGCTGCCTGCAACTGCATGAAGTAAATTATTGTTATGGGTTTTTAGGTGTTTCCCAACGTCACCTTGTAGCTCTGGATTTTTTGTGTCTTCCGATCGACATAGCTCCGCATTCCTATTGTCATGCTGCTGACTAGCTTTGATTTGTTGTATCTCTTTATTTATACTATCGACCTCTTTACAAAGAGTCGTCATAACTTTAAGTAAATCTTCCATAGTGGTAGTTTCCTCAGTCTGAGTAGCTTTGTCTTGATATGTAATCTGCAATTACATTTTTGTCAGTACAAATTACTTCAATTGTAAATGTGAAGTTCAATATATTTAATACGAGTCTTCGTATCTCCTTGGTTGTAACTGAATCCTGTACTTTCTTTGTCAACCACCATTTTACCTGTGTATTATCTGTTCTAATAACAAATTTGTTATATACAATATATGGTTCAAAAGCTAATAAACATTTATATATTGAATATAGTTCTTTCCTATTTATTTCCCATTTTATTTCAGGATTTGTAAATGTACCTGAATAGTATCTACAATGATGCTCTTTATCATACCTGTATTTTAGTACTCCTCCATAGCTAATTTCACTTGCATCGGATTCTACTATATAGATAAATTTTCTATTTTCTTCTGGAAAACATAGTTTTGGTAAATTTTTACATAATAATTTTATCTTTCTTATCTGTTCTTGGTCCTTATCATCAAAGTGATATTCTACATCCTTCTTTAATTTCTTGTGTAACGGTTTTAGATTTTCTGCCAATTTTGGTATATATTCTCTTATTTGATTCACTAATCCTAAAAATGATTGTAATTTCTTCTTTGTATCTATCTGTTCATCAGAATTTGTTATTTTTTGTACTATGTGTGGCTGCATTTTTATGCCATTTTTATCTATTTCTATTCCTAAGAATTCTATTTGGTTCTTCATTATTTCAGCTTTTTTCTTACTTAGGCTAATTCCTGAATATGCAACAATATGTATGAATTTTTCTAGTAGTTTTATATGTTCATCTTGCGTTCTTGAATACAAAAGTATATCATCTATGTATACTATACAATTTTCTAATTGATTAAAATAATTATCCATAAAATGCTGGTATCTACCTGGTGCATTTTTATATCCAAAAGGTAATACATTCCATTCATAAAATCCTTGAGGTACTGTGAATGTTGTTAGTTTTTTAGATTCTTCTTCTAGTTTAAGGTGGTAAAAGCCTGATTTGCAATCAAATTTACTAAAATAATTATATCCTTGGACTTGTCTTATTTTTAATATCTTATTTGGTATTGGGTAATTGTATGTTTTAGTTTTAGCATTTAAGTTTCTATAATCAATAATCATTCTGCTTTTTCCTCTTTTTTGTTCGCTATGTTTATTTACTATAAATGCTGGGCTTGTATGTTTACTATTGCTTTCTTGTATGTAGTTGTTTTCTAATAATTCTTTTATGTGCATTTTGAATTCATTTAAATCATCAAAATTATATTTTAGAGGTTTTTGGGTAATTATACTATTTTCATCTATTAATTCTATTTTTACTTTAGTTTTATGTTTTTCCCATCCTTTTAAGGGATTTTCACTATATAATGGTTCTAATTGGTCTTGAATGATTTTTAGTTTGTCTATAGCAAATATAATTAGTTCTATTCTATGCTCATTTGTTTTTATATTTTCTAATTTCTGAGTGATTTTCTCACTTCCTTTTATCCATGGGGTAGGTTTTCTATTTTTATTATATACTCTTTTAGCTCCTACTTTGTGTTTACATGGTGTAGTGAACCACCAGTGTGTCTTTGTGATTATATGTGGATATAGTTTTTCTAGAAACGGCATTCCTAGAAGTATATCCTTGTTTGTGAATTCATAACTATATATTTCCTCTATAGTTAATATTTTATCCCATATTTGTAATTTTACATTTCTTGCTTTATGATTTATCATACTTCCTTCATTGTTAAATCCTGTTACTACTATTGGTGTAGTTAATTTTTCCCATTTCTCGTCTGGTAGGCAATTATGTTTACACATATTAGCTTCTGCTCCTGTATCTATCATCGGTGTGTAATATCTATTGTAGTAATTTTCTACTATTATTTTGGCAAGTATGTAGATTTTCATTTTTATCTTACATTGTTCGTTTTATTATGACTTTCTTATTTTTATATGTAACAGTTAACTGGGTGTTTTCTAAATTATATGGTTTCATTCCTTCTAACCATTTTATTCCTAATATTATATTTTTATCTCCGTGATATATTTTAAATTTATTACCATCGGTATTCCACCAATGATCAATTCTTTTTCTACTGTTTCTCTTAATGTTGTAAATGCTTTTGGTATATCTGAGTGTTCTATAGAATTTATTTCCTCTTCTGTCACTAATTCTCTTGTTATATAATTTCCTTCTTGTCCTGTGTTTATTGTTATAATAAATTTTCTTTGTTCTAATATTCCAGTTATATAATAGTGATTTGGTTCTATTTCTTTTATTGCTACTGAATTTCTTGATGATTGAGGTGTGTCACTAAAACTTTTCCTTTTGGAAGTACTTATCCTATCACTTACTATTTCTAGGTTTTCTTCTATGTCTATTTCCTTGTAGCTATAATCATTGTTATCTATTACTGAGATAATTTGTTCAAATGGATTTTCTATTTTTATTCTATTAATTTTTATTCTTTGTTGTTATTTTATGTTTTGTTGTTAAGACATATAAATTTTTACATCTTGCTGTGAATACTTTACTACCTGGGGCTAGTTCAATACCTGTCATTTTCCAATATAGTACTAATGATTTATCTATATTACTGTCATTTATTGCTACTGAATAGTTAGCGCTTATTATGAATTTAAACTTTTGGTATATTAAATTTCCTTTTACTGCACTTATTATGCTTTTTTCTATAGGTTCAATTATTCTGTCATCTGCTAAATATATTTCTATAGGTGTGTCTATACCTTCTCTAAAACATGCTTTTATTAATATTTCTGTTCCTCCTAGATGTACATATCTTATCGGTTCTGTAGCCTGAATTGCTTGTATTTCTTTGTTTATTATTCTCTTATTTATTATAGGAATTCTTGCTTTTCCTTTAGTGTATTTGCAGTCTATTATATGCTCTTTCTGACTTACCACATAATACTCTTCTCTTTGTCGTTTAAATATATTTTTTAGCATTGGTATTTTAAATATTTTTTCTACACTTAGATCTAATTATTTTCCTTTTATCTGTTCAAATATATTTACATCAAATATAACTTTCTTTTCTGAGGATTCTTCATTTATATGTTCTTCTTTATTTATTATTTGTACTCCTGTTTTAGACATTATCGTCTGATTCTTCTTTTTCTAATTCTTCATTTAGTTCATTTTCAGATAATTCATATATGCTATCGTCATCGCTTAGGTCATAGTCTAGATATTCTAGTTGCATGTATTCTTCATTATTTATTATTATTTCTGCTATTTGCTTTCTTTTAGGATTTTTAGGTAATCTACAATCTCTAGCTAAATGTCCTAATTTTTCACAATTATAACATGTACATTCTGTTATTTTCTTTTTCGATTTAAATGGTCTTTTATTGTTATAATTTTTTACATAGTATCTTCGTCTAGGTCTTTTATTTCTATATTGGGATTTATATCTTTTGAATTTTCCTCTTTTTCTATTCTTTTTATAATAATTATCTTTGCAGCAAAATTGGGGTGCTACTTTATCTTTACAACATGATAGATTTTCCATTATAGATTTTTTCATTTTCATTCTTTCTCTTTCTTTTTCACATATATCTGAATACCATTTTTGTAAAAATCTTACCATTGCTCCTAGGATATCTTGTAATCCTGCTTCATTCCAATCTTTTATTATTTTAGAACTAAATGGTTCTGGTAATTTTGTAAAATATAATTTTCTTACTTCTTTTGCTTCTTCTGGCGTATATTTTCCTTTATAATAATATTCTCTAAATACACATGTATATTCGTCTATATAACACATATTACATATTGTTAATTTTAGCATTAAATTTCTGTTTAGTTGTTTATCCTTATTTTGTTCTTCTGTTTCTGTGGTTGTACTACTAAACTCATTTCGTATTGCTACTTCATATTTTTTTAAAATATCTATGGGTGTAGTTGCTGTTTTGTCATCTATGGTTTTGCTGTTTCTTAGTGTATTCATATAGTCTTCTGATAAATTGAGTAACCATAATTTTACTGTTCCTAGAAGTGTTCGTTCTATATATCTTGGTGTTTCTGCTATGCTTATTTTATTATCTATTAATTGTTTTGCTATATATCCTATCCATAGTTGGATTGCTTTATTTATGTCTGTTACACAGTCTAATTCTAAGAAATTACTATTCTGGTTGGTCGGTTTTGGCGTCCATTTTCTATTTAATCTTTTATCCCATAAACTATTTTGTCTATCGGATTGCTCATAACTTACTGTGTAGTATATTGGATTTAACATTTTCGGATTTTTAACTCCTGATGTACTAGCTTCTTGTTCTTCTTCTTTTTCAACATCTCCTGCATTTATCTCAATATCCTCATCTATTTTTTCTATATTTGTTATAATTTCTGTATATGTTTCGCTTATTTCTGAATTCTGTTCTGTCTGGTTGTCATTTATTTCGTTTATGCCTAATTCTTCTTCAATTGGTTCTTCTATTTGCAATTTTTATTTAAAATTTTCTATCTCTGTTTTTAATTTTGTCTCAATTTCTTTTTCTCTTTGTTTTGCCGCATATAATTCTTTTAACTTAGCTAATTCCTTTTCTAATGCTATTATTCTGTCATTTTTTACTTCTTCCATCTGTTGTATTTCTTGTTTTGCTTGTTGTTTAATGATAGTTATCTCATTTTTTCGGTCTATTTCGTCATTTTCTCTAGCAAGTCTTACCATTGCCGTTAAACTATCTTCTAGTCTTAAGGATTCTTTTTCTAACATTAGACTTAAATTATCTCCTATTTTCTTATATCTTCTTCCTAGGTTTGAAAATATGATCTTTATTTTTAATCCGTCTTGATTTTCATATGTTTTTTCGTCTATAGCAAATTCCTCTTTATTCATTTTATAAGTTATGTTGTAATTTATATTCTAATTTTTTTTAATTCTATGTATAAGTAAAATATTTCCTTTCTTTGTGCCAATATTGATCTATGGCATACTCCTGCAAATATGTTTTCATTAAGTCTTTGTTCTCTATGTGTAATTTCTTGTCTTGTTTGTTTAATCTTTTCTGTTAGTTCTTCCTTGTATTTATTCATTTAATTGTTTCTTTAAGTATCTTATATATTTGTATTCCATTTTAGATATGGTATCTATTAACTTATTTAATTTATCATTATCAGTTCTTGTAATACTAAGTTGTTTGTATTCGGGATATAAATTTTTTAATTTTCTTTTTAGTTTTCTTATCTTCTTTCTAGTATGTTTCAATTTATCCATAGCTCTGATACCAAACTGGGGGTGGTGGTCCTATTATTGTTTATTATTCTTTTATTTATTATAGGAATTCTTGCTTTTCCTTTAGTGTATTTACAGTCTATTATATGCTTTTTCTGACTTACCACATAATACTCTTCTCTTTGTCGTTTAAATATATTTTTTAGCATTGGTATTTTAAATATTTTTTCTACACTTAGATCTAATTCTTTTCCTTTTATTTGTTCAAATATATTTACATCAAATATAACTTTCTTTTCTGAGGATTCTTCATTTATATGTTCTTCTTTATTTATTATTTGTACTCCTGTTTCAGACATTAACGTCTGATTCTTCTTTTTCTAATTCTTCATTTAGTTCATTTTCAGATAATTCATATATGCTATCGTCATCGCTTAGGTCATAGTCTAGATATTCTAGTTGCATGTATTCTTCATTATTTATTATTATTTCTGCTATTTGCTTTCTTTTAGGATTTTTAGGTAATCTACAATCTCTAGCTAAATGTCCTAATTTTTCACAATTATAACATGTACATTCTGTTATTTTCTTTTTCGATTTAAATGGTCTTTTATTGTTATAATTTTTTACATAGTATCTTCGTCTAGGTCTTTTATTTCTATATTGGGATTTATATCTTTTGAATTTTCCTCTTTTTCTATTCTTTTTATAATAATTATCTTTGCAGCCAAATTGGGGTGCTACTTTATCTTTACAACATGATAGATTTTCCATTATAGATTTTTTCATTTTCATTCTTTCTCTTTCTTTTTCACATATATCTGAATACCATTTTTGTAAAAATCTTACCATTGCTCCTAGGGTATCTTGTAATCCTGCTTCATTCCAATCTTTTATTATTTTAGAGCTAAATGGTTCTGGTAATTTTGTAAAATATAATTTTCTTACTTCTTTTGCTTCTTCTGGCGTATATTTTTCTTTATAATAATATTCTCTAAATACACATGTATATTCGTCTATATAACACATATTACATATTGTTAATTTTAGCATTAAATTTTTGTTTAGTTGTTTATCCTTATTTTGTTCTTCTGTTTCTGTGGTTGTACTACTAAACTCATTTCGTATTGCTACTTCATATTTTTTTAAAATATCTATGGGTGTAGTTGTTGTTTTGTCATCTATGGTTTTGCTGTTTCTTAGTGTATTCATATAGTCTTCTGATAAATTGAGTAACCATAATTTTACTGTTCCTAGAAGTGTTCGTTCTACCCAACGCCTTCTGCTCTGTCTTTGTCATAACTGGGCGAGGAGCAAGAGGCTGTGCAACAGATGGAACCGGAATGACCTCCGCACGGGGAGCCATAGTAGCAGGCTGCGCTCCTGAGCTTTGTGCACCCTGGGCTGCCCCCTGAGCGGATGTCTGCGCTACCTCAGAAGGCCGCTCTCCAATCACACCCAAAAGCTGCAATAGTAATCCCCGAATATCTGGAGACTGAGCTGTGGGTGGAGCTGGTACAAAAGTGGGCACTGGAGCTGGTACTGGAGCTGGCGCTGGAGCTGGCACTGGAGCTGGTGGTACCTGGGCTGCCCCCTGAACCACATGCTGCTCGGGCTCTATCTCCACGCTAGCAGCTGCCACTGTTCGAGGGCGTCCTCGACCCCTAGCTGGAGTAGGAGGCTCATCCTCGCGTGCTGCCGATGATCTCGTACGAACCATCTGCGGAAGAATGAAGTAGAATAAATGAGATCTCTAGCAACTTCAAGGGCTATACGCACGACACAGAGGCAATGAAAGAGTCAAATTTCCTAAAATGCCACTGTAGCCTCCCAAAGATTGAGTACGGACGTCTCCGCCCCGATCCGCAGGACTCTACTAGACATTGGCTCCTATACCGATGACACCGGTGAACCTAAAGCTCTGATACCAAGTTGTCACGACCCAATTTCTCGGTCATGATGGCACCTACAACCCCCGGTAGGTGAACCAATCCCTGTAGCCCAGAACAGTTAGTAATGGGCTACTATCTAACAAATAAGGGAATAAGACGAATAAAATAGATAACAGGTATATAAATATATACATATGCGGAAACTAAACCAAACCCCAAGACCTGGTATCATAGTACAGAGCCAAACTATATACATGGAGTACAAATAAACCGAAAAGAATATATACAGATGTCTCTGAATGGTAATAGAGTACATGAAGCAGAAGATAAACTAAAGCTAAGCTCCGATCGCCAAGAGCTCACTCTCAGCCTGAAGTAGTCTTCAACAGATCTCCAAGCACGAATCACCACGATCTAACGGCGATGGCCCACGCTAGGATCTGCACCCAAAGATGCAGGGGGTAGGGGTGAGCACCAAATGCGAAGCATAAGGTACCCAGTAGGTATCATAGGCCGACTGGGCACATATAAGATAAAAGAGCAGTAATAGATAGAATAGAAGCAAGTAGTCACAGAAATCAACGAAAGGTACACAGGAACTAGCCCAGAGGGAAATCAACAGAACCACAGATGAGGCTAGTAAGCAGAATATACACACCAAAGGCACAGGTGAAAGTAAGAAACAACGCACCTGGGGTCCTTGCAACAACAGTGTATAAAAAATAAGTTTACGAAATGGACGGTATACCGGTAACCTCAAGTGTAAGAAGAAGAGAGAAAGAGTAATAATAGGCATGCTCAAGACATGAATCAACCCAACTAATCATAACAATCTCAAATCCAGAAACTAACAGTCTAGCAGTAACCAATCTCATACTCATCCCTAATAGAGAACAACTCTGTAAGTAAATAGCAAAAGTCTACCTACAGTCCCCCGGCCGCCCATACAACCGAGGAACACAAACAAGTGAAAACAAACCTCCGGCATCCCATACTACCGGAGCGTACAATCAGCAAACAGCAAACAAGGGTGGAACCTCGAACCATGAATGATATGATGCATGAAGATCTCAAGTGCAAGTGCCATAGTATCTCTGTATGTACCTCCTCCGGCGCCGATGCGGCCCAGCAGGTAGGTTCCATGGAAGGACTCTGCCCGTATACCTCTACTCCATCGTATACCCCTCTTCGCACACGTCTTATTCCCGTAAGCCCCTGGCCCGGATAGCCAAGGTCCATTGAGAGTCCCCGACCCCATACCAAAACTCAGTATCAGAACATGATCAAGCTAGACGACCCAGTCTCGATATCAGAAGAGTACCCAAATCTCGAATATGCCATGCCTCAAGACCCTGTGCCAGGCCTAAAAATAGTAGGAAAATATCTCAAAAAACCCCTCCAAGGGTGCCCGGGCGTCGCCGGGTCTAAACATAAAGTCACTCTCAAGGTGCTCGGTCCAAACCGAGGCTTAAAAATCACATCAAAGTAGTAAGAAAACTGCAACTACACTCCGACCCTGCCGAGTCAGTGATAATTCGTAAAACTGATGATTTAACGCATCAAGTGACAAATCAAACCATTTTCAAATCATTTCCATTAAAAACAGGCCCCCGGGGCCATGCAAGGTTAGAAAATAGTGCCAGTAGGCCCGAAGCCAAAACCATAGTAAAACATGGATAAAAACCTCTTTATATGCATGGAAATGGTATGATCACACACAATAGCTGCCCAGCAGCTCACAATCAACCTATCGACCCTGCACAGGCCCACAGCTACTCAGCAAGCATAACCAGCCTAGAAGGATAATTCTATGCCCGGGACTCGCGGACATTTCCAAAATCCCACCTTCTATGTTCCAGAGTTAACAAGGTCCCACAGGACCACAAGGGTAAATAAAATATATCCGCAAATACTACAAACAACGGAGGAATAAAAATAGGCGGACATGAATAAAGCGGTCAAGGTCTGTGGTACCAACCTAATAAACCAACCCAAGGATGCCCATTAATACAATTTTATTTTATATATGCGGAGTCTAGGGAAATTAAACCGTAACCTACCTGTCGTCCGATGACAAGCTGCTGGAACAACGATGTCCAAGCTCGAACCACTCCGAGAAAACCCAAAACTAAATCGGAATCGGAATCGAATTTGGGATGGAACAACTTAACGTAGATAATTGATTTTCTTTCGGTAACCGAATAAATCATCAAAATGATTTTTCTCCACAACCTCTCCAATCATAAGTATAGTAATTAAACAATGAAGAATTGGTCTATGTTTCAGTAACTATTTGAAATTGGAAAGTAATACTCATAATGGACAATTTAATATAGTTGAATGACAAGCTTTCTAGTGACGCCACCATTCCACTTGCTGTATGCTGTGTTAGCCCCTCCACTTCCACGTGGAGGTGGAGGTGGCAACCAATTTCCCTCCGTTAGGTATATATTCGGGTATTGCATAAATTCGTGGTAAAATAAATATAGTATTTTAAATATACCATAATTATTAGAAAATCATTTCCAATAAAACCTACTATATTATAATAATAATTTTCAACATAACTAATTTTACTATCTCCGTTAAAATATTATGGAGTATAAAAACCTTATAAAATAAATACATATATACTTATATCGTATCAAAGATATTTTTCATAAACCTTTAAAATATTTTGGAAAGGAAATAACAATATAATTTTTACCAATTTCAACTTTTAAATAACGTATTTTCAAATACACGCACGATGCTAATAAGGTTCTTAAGTTTAGGCTCGTAATTCGCCTACGCACGATTTCGATATTCAAGAATTCTCTTGGGATCCTTCCTTATGTTTTATAACTGTTTCAGAACTGAAATGGCATTTTAAAACATGACGTCGAGGCTTAAATCGCGTCTAACCCGACCCGGTTCGCGACCCGGTTCGCAACCCGTTTTCTGCCAGACAGTCCGCGGTAAAACAGTCATAACTCTTTGCTCCAAGATTATTTGGACGTGCGGTTTTATGCGTTGGAAACTAGACTCGTAGACCTTCGATTTGGTATTTCGGGGGACTTCTAACTCTTTATATATTGGGAGAAAAGCTCCGAGACATTTGACCCAAAGTTCAGGAAATTTGTTAAAGGTCTTACGATATCTTTTGTCGATTTGCTTGACTTCAAACTTAAACGTGGGAATGACCGGAAGGGTCATTACACTACCTACAGTCCCCCGGTCGCCCATACAATCGAGGGACGCAATCAAGTGAAAACAAACCCTCCGGCATCCCATATTACCGGAGCGTACAATCAACAAACAACAAACAAGAGTGGAATCTTAAACAATGAATGACATGATGCATGATAACCTCAGGGTGAAATAGAACCTCTGTATGTACCTCCTCTGGTGCCGATCGGGCCCAGCAGGTAGGTTCCATGGAAGGACTCAGCCCGTATACTTCTACTCCACCGTATACCCTTTCCCCTGGCACACGCAACCCAAGGCCTCAAGCCCGGAGCGGTAAGGTCCATATAGGTCCCAGACCCTATACTATAACTCAGAATCAAAATGTGTCCTACGGAATCGAGTTCGGGTTCAAGCCAGTGGTTAAGTCTCAAGTATGCATGCCTAGACCCTGTCTGGGACTAAAGCGGTGAAAATATGTCTCAAAAACCCCTCCAAGGGCGCTCGAGCATAACCGGGTCTAAAATAGTAGTAAAATATCTCACATGCTCAACCCGGCCAAGCCTAAAGTCATTTCAAATTAGTGAGAAAACTCAGCTAGCACTCCGACCCGGTCGAGTCTAGCAAGAGTAGCAAAATCATGATAAAACCATATTTTAACCTTTTTTTACCCTAAGAAGATCCACGTATCAATCAAATCATTTCCAAATCCAATTTCATCAAAAAATGGGCCCCCAAGGCCATGCAAGTTTAAGAAAAATAGTCCTAGTAGGACCGAAGTCAAAACCATAGTAAAAATGTGGGAAAACTCTTTATATGCATGGAAATGATATGATCGACACACAATAGCCGCCCAGCAACTCATAACAACCTATCGGCCCTGCACAGGCTCCCGAAGCTACTCAGCAAGCATAACCAGCCTAGAAGGATAATTCTATATCCGGGACTCGCGGACACTCCCAGTGATCCCACCGTCTATGTTCAAGAGTCAACAAGGCCTCACAGGACCACAAGGGTAATAATGTCAAGTAATAAGAGTACTATACACAATGGAGGAAAGAAATGGGATGGATCATGGAAAAGCAGTCAACGTATGTGGTACCAACCTAATAACCCAACCCAAGGATGCCAACTAGTATAATTTTACCCGATATATGCTAAGTCTAGGAGTTTAAACCGTAACCTACCTGTCATCCGATGATAAGTTGTGGGAACGATGATATCTGAGGCCGAGCTGCTCCGAGAAGCTCCAAACGAGAATCAAACTATCAAATTCATGAATAAAACATCAACACGAGTCTAACGATACCCATATTGCTACAATTGTAGTCGGGTTGAAATACGGGTCAAAAGTGAGCCCACAGGGCCCACATCCAAAACCAAAAATGAAAAGAACCACGATGACCCCAACGATGCCAAGAAGGCATGCTTCAAATTTGGGCACAATTGTCCAAGAGGAGGCGCCAAAACAGCCCGCTCAACTTGGGGTTTAAAGATGGAATTTCAAAAATAAAAGCAGAAATTTGGCGAGAATTGCTTACCAAAATGATGGAATTTCAGCCAAGACGAGCAATTCTTCGTACCCATGAACATGCAAGATCTATAGGGGAAGAATCCACAAGGAAATTTCAAGCTTTAGAAAGTAGAAACAATGGAGGAATTTTTAGAAAAATAAAAGAGGCAAGACGGGAAGAAGACTTACCAAAAGACGGAGAATCACGGGATTGCGATGAACAACAATTATTCCCAATGCAGGACAAGTTTTGGAGCAACTTGTAGAGAGATTCTTGAGGTTTAGAGTGAGAGAGGTAGAGAAAATGGATGGAAAAATGCAATGGCCAGCTTAAATAGCTGCTGGCCTATCCCTTCGCGAACGCGACCAGCCACCGCGTTCACGATGCACAATTTCCCGGCGGCTGGCCACCACGAATGCGAAGGCCAAGATGGGTGGGCAGCTGGCATAGCCTACACGAACGCGGCTGGCCACCGCTAACGCGAAGGCCAAGCTGATGCCATGACAGCACCAGCTGCCAACAACAATGCCCACAAGAAAATTTACTCTGACAGACCCTCGGGAAAGCATCTGGGGTCCCGCAAACACAAACAGATAGAGCTATTCGACTATAAACGGCATTCCAGACTCAACATAACCAAAGAAAACCCCAACGGAGGTCGATAGCATGAAAAATGGGCTCCTAACTTTCCAAAATAGAACACCGAGGCCTAAAATGAGCCTGAAAGCCTCGGGACCCGAACCAAAGATCCCCCTAGCCCAAAGTCAATATTTTGGAGCTGATGGAATCTTCGGATTTCAAATCTGACACTCCGATCATCGAAAGTCACCCAAAGTTACACTTTCAACTCCAAATGGCCTGAAAACTGAGAAAACAACACAAAAACCACATCGAAATTTCTCAGGCCTCAACTAAAGGTCCAACTAGACCAAACTCAACGCTACGGAGCTAACAGAACTGTCAGAATTCAATTTCGAGCACGTTAGCTAAGAATGTTGACTAAAGTCAACGATATTCTAAGTTTAAGCTCTAAAACGGGAAAAAGGGCAAAACAACCAAACGAACGACCAGAGCACCAAACTACCGGTCCCAGCAAGCCATAAATGACTTGGGGCCGCTACAAAAAAGTTCTAATAGTACAATAAATGCGTAAACGCGAAGATGACCGTAAGGGTCATCACAGTTATTTTATAAACTTTTAAAATTTTCAATTTAAGTTGAAAGATATAATAAATATACTTGATATTGAAAAAAATATACTAAATAAATGAGAGATAAGGATAAATATTTTTTAAATATGCAAACTTTATTTAGTTATTTAATAACTTTGTAAAAAATTTCAGTTTAAATTGAAAGATATAATAAAAATAATTGATATTTAAAGTAATATACTAAATAAATGAGAGATAAAAATAAAAGTTGAAAGTTCAAAATAATATGCACTAACCTTTTTTAAGTCAGATATTAGTCTTGAACAAGATTCCACCTTTTAAAAGAGTAGTCGTAGAACTTTAACATATTTTTTTTAGTGATATGTAAATATAATACCACAAATTTTATTATGTTCAACACGTTTTAAAATTTTGTTTTACTCTTTTATTTTTGTTCAAAAATCAGCTATGTATTTTTATTTTTGTTTAAATAATCGCACAATTTTAAACATAGTAATTTAAGTTTTTAAAAATAGAGTAGGCATATTTAATTTAAAGGTAAATATTTGGATTGATATTTCAGTGTTTTAAATATTTCTATTAATTCAAAAATATATATTATAAGAAAAATATGCATTGTATTAAAAAATCAAGGATAAGAAAAAGTAATAAATTAATCTTCTTTTAACAAATTGATATAATATTTGAATTTAAATTGGATTTGAGTTGAAATGTAGTTTTAGCTTTTAAAAAATGAAGGGTGGGGGAGTAATATTTTAAACTAATTTTAAAAATAAAATAAAGTAATCATACACTGTAATACACATTATTATCCATAAATTTTAAATTAAAGAAATGCGAACAATAGAATAAAATTTCAGAAATAAGAAAAATCACAAGTAAACAAAATAAATATATCTATTTTATATTAATAAGAAGAGCACTTGATAATTATATTAAGACATGTAAGCTAATAAAAATCAATATTAACAATCTAATAATTTTAAATAGTGAATAATATAATAAAAAAAATCTGAAATATAATTTTTTTCGATAGTTATATTATTCACTGTCTTTATTCATATAGATTTGGTTATTGATGGTGTTGGTGAGTGTGGGAGGGGGGGGGGGATAGGGGTGGGGTACATTTCATTGAGGAAGAATGTGATTATTGATTTTTTAAAAATAATATAGTTTAACATGTTCGAATAAAACATCACAATTTAAAATAATTTAAAAATGAAAGAATAGTTTTATTGGCGCATCCCGCAGATACGTATACTAGTATATTATTAAAAGGAGAGTAGTATGCATTGTGGTTAAGCCAAGTGGCATCTTGAGAATTAGTCACTTGACTTTATTATAGCAAAAATTATTTTAACTCAAAAAAACAATTTAAATCAAAAAAATAAAATTTATATTATTAAATGACAACTATTTTACCATTTAAATCTCTAATTCAAAATTCAAAATTTGAATTAAAAAAATAATCACTAATTAATATGATTTCATAAATTAAGAAATTTGATTATGAAAAATCTGTACTACCTCAATTGAATATTCTAAATTATTTTTTATATTTCAATCAAAAATAATGAATCTATCTATACCTATATCTATATTATACTTAAAAGCAAGAAAGTCTTGCCTAGAATTTTGCCAAGTGGTAGCGTAGGATGATGACAAGTGTTAGTTTTTCGGACAAATTAGTTTAGTTAGGTACTAATTAACTAATTTTTAAAATTTAACAGTTTTAATTTAAAATTCAAATTTTGATAGTTATTTTAATTTGTTTTACCTCTTTTAAAAAAATTAAATTTTGACAGTTTTTTAGATCAAATTTTACGTTTTTTTAGAAGGATAATATATAATAATAAAATAAGAGAAAGAATTACCGCCATGATCTCCGATCATGTTTTTATGGTATCAGAGCCTAGAAACTGTTCATGGTATATATGAGATAGATGTGAAAATACTAGATATAGATATGGAACTTATATTGTTCATGGATCTCGGAGAACAAAGTAGTACTAAAAGTACTAGACTTGAAGAAGTTGATATACCTCAAAACCTTGATTTGTTAAACAAATGGACGATTCCTAAAGTTCCGATTAAAACCATTTATGATTATGGTTGGTTTGATAAACTTTCTACAAAACAATTGATTAAAACAACTGAGCAATCTTTAGCATTGAATTCTTCTGAACAGACTATTCGTTTATTAAATAAACATGATATTAATCTTTATAAGAATCAGTATAACTATTTGCATATTGGCATGGTTCAAATTGCTTTTAAACCACTTACCCTTAAAGGGTTACCAGAGACCTTTTTAGCAGCTCTCAGAGATGCTAGAAATTTAAATTTTAGACAGTCTCTTATGGGTTCAATTGAATCTACTGTGGCCTATGGTCCAGTTTATTTCAATACGCAACCAAATTTGCAATTATCGTTATCTGATGTTAATATTCTGGATGCTTTGACATTAAATGTTAAAACCAATGGTTATAACTATATGCCAGGTTCAGAACTTATTGGTCTTTCTTATAGAATTTATTTCAAATTGTTATCTACTCTGAATCCGAAGTGTAAGCTATACGATACTTCTGATCAAACTATTTTGGTTGAAACTAATTTCGCCAAATCCAAGGTCACCACTAGGAGACCTATAAAATGGGAAGAAATTAATTTTCCAGTAACATGGACTCTTGATTCAGTTATATCTCCAAATCAATTAACTGATACAGTTACAAATTCTGAGTATTCTCATGTTTCTCAAGATCCCGATGGTAGGGTCTGTATTCAATTTACAGAAGGTAGCTATGCTCCTCACAGGCAGTCTTTGTCTACGCATAGACTCATGCCTCCAGTAAGTTCTGTTTATAACAGAAGATCTCTCAGTCATCGATCTGTGCCTAATATTCAGCATATTTCACCTATTGACCCTATTTATGGTCCAGCAAGAAATAGGGCTGCTTTTCTTCATACGATAGAATCTGATAATAACGCTGTTATTGAAAAGGTTAAGATTAGCCCAGGTTCTAATATTGTGCAGGCTGATAATATTCATGATGATAGTTCTGATAAGGACTTTCCTACTCCCTCTGAAATGGAGTTTGATATTAATAAGTGTTAATGATTCCACACCAAATTGATTTTAGCCCAGGTTCTCTGGCAAGAAAACAAATTCAAAAAGAATTTTTTGATAAAAAGTGGAGCAAGTTTAAAGCTTGGTTTTTTAATTCTTACAGTAGAGAAGATATGAATAATATCTCTCAAGAGTTTTACGAAATTTGTGCTTTGCATAATGAAATCATGTATTTTGTTCCATGGTTTATAACCACATATTTACCTTTATATATTAAGGTTATTGAAAGGACTTATCGGGAAGTAGACGGTAATTTAAAAACCGCTATTTATCCCCCACAATCTGCCTTTATTTTACCCAATAATACGGGTATAACTTTCCACGCATTTCAAAAATTCGTTGACGAAGAAATTGCTTCTATAAGTATTTCAAAAATTAATAAGCTAATTTCTCAAAATAATTATCTGGGTTTGTATGTCAAAGTTTTGCGAGAACATATTAGCTCTCTAGACAAAAAGCTTGATGAAATGACTCTTTTGATAAAAGATATAAAGGCTGATATAGCTAAAACCAATATTGTTTCAACTAGCAAAGCAGATGTTGCTTCAACTAGTAGAGTAGAATTGGTTCCTACTTTTATTCAAAGACCCCCTGAAATTAATGATTTTAAGTTCAAAACTATAAATGAGTTGGAAGAACTTCTTGATAAAAAGTTCTCGGATTTAAAAATTAAACCAATGGATTTATCACAAGAGTTTTCTGAAAAAATGGAGCAAACAAATGATTTCAAAAATCAGGTTTCTTCCGAGTTTAATAAACTCAAAGGTTATCCTCGAAAAAATTCTGGGTATACTAAACCAGCTATGACTACGTTTTACTACCCTCGCCCAACTCCTCAAGATGTTTTAATAGAGGAAAGAGATTGGAACCAGACTAATACGTCTTACAGTGGTTCTGAAATTTATGAATGGAACCTCGACGGTTTAACTGATAGACAGTTAACCATTCTGGTTCATAGGATGCTTATGTATTCAACCATTTGCAAAAGCACCAAGAATACTGATAGAACAATCTGCAAAATGATTGTTGCCGGTTTTACAGGGCAACTAAGAGGTTGGTGGGATAACTACTTAGGTATAGAAGAAAAAGCCACCATTGTTAATGCTATTTCAGTTGAAGAAGGAGTTGATAACTTAGGCTTCAAACTAGAAAAAAATAGAGAAGACGCTGTTTATACTCTGGTAGTCACTATTTTAGAATATTTTAATGGTAGATTTACCTCTTCGTATGAAACAATTCGTACTTTACTTAATGGTCTAAAATGTGATACATTGACCAAATGGAGATGGTACAAAGATACGTTTCTTAGTAGGGTTATGGAATTACCCGAAAATAAGTATAACTTCTGGAAAGCTAAGTTTATAGACGGTCTTCCTTCTTTATTTGCAGAAAGGGTTCGTAAGACCCTAAGAGGTGACAACATTGAAATTAATTATGAGAATTACACTTATGGTAAACTCATAGGAGTTTGCACTCAAGAAGGATTAAATCTTTGCAATGAGCTTCGTATGTCTCAACAGCTTAAAATGAATAAGCGAAAGGAGAGATCTCAGCTTGGAGATTTTTGTACTCAGTTCGGTTTACCTGAACCTAAAAAAGAGTACTACCGCTCTTCTAGGAATGAAGGTTCCGACAAAAGGAGAAGACGAAGATCTAGGCGTATGTCTAGAGAAGAAAGAGACGCTAAAAGAAGCTCTCGAAAATCTAATAGATTTACCAAAGATCGGTCAGGACGAGATCTTTCTAAGATCAAGTGCTACAAATGCGGTAAGCGAGGGCATATTGCCCCAAATTGCAAATTGAATAAGCTTAAAGCTTTAGAACTTGATCCAGAAATGCATGAAAAGGTTTATAGTTTATTATACACCTCTGGATCAGAGGAAGATTATGAATCATATTCTGAGGATGAATCAAATATTGATCTTATTGATTTTTCTGATCATGATGAGCAGGTTAATTGCACCACTTGCCAAGGTAATACCTGTACTTGTGAAACTGAAGGAGATGATATTTATAAACTTCAGTCACAATTTCAAGATTTTGCTATCAATATGTTTTCATCTGATAATATCATTGAATTGCTAAAAGAAGTTACTGATAACAAACTTCGTGAAAAAATTATTAATCTTGCCACTAGTTCTTCAAAACCAGTTGTGGAAAAGGTTAAAAATGATTTTGAATATCAGGCCCCTTATTCTTTAAAAGAAGTTGAAAATCGTTTAATGATAAAAAATTCTTTTATTGAAAAGGATGCTTCTTTTAATGATTTAAAAGAAGAGGTTGAAAATCTGAAAAAGGAGATCATATTTCTCAAGAATAATCAGGCTATTCATGACACAAGGATTTCTCAGATTGAGAAAAATCCTGAGCATATTAGCTCCATTCAATCCAGTTCTTCAAAAGGTAAAGAGGTTTGCTATGAGGAACCTAACAATAATGATCCTGAAAATAATATGTTTTTGGGAATGATGCAGGTTGTTACTGCGCACAAATGGTATATTAAATGCACCATTTTAATTGATAATAGTTTCTCTATTACTAGTGATGCTTTGATAGATAGCGGTGCAGATGTAAGCTGCATCCAAGAGGGTCTTGTTCCCTCAAAATATTTTAAAAAAACTACCCATATGGTAAAATCTGCATCAGGACATGCTTTAGATATAAAGTATAAACTGTCTAATACAAAGATTTGCCAGAATAAGGTTTGTATTCCTCATTTCTTCTTTCTGGTAAAAAATCAGTTGCATCCTCCAATTATACTTGGAACCCCTTTTATAAATGCAATTTATCCTTTTACTCATATTGATTCAAAAGCGTTTTCGGCATCTTATAAAGACAATGTCATAACGTATACTTTTATCACGGAACCCATAACTCGTGATATTAATGCTTTGATTAATTTAAAACAAAAACATGTTGATTCTTTACAATATGAACTGTTTAGCATGAATATATTTGAGTCTCTCAAATCTGCTAAAATACAGGAAAAAATAAAAATAATTTCTGAACAGATCGCCATTGATATTTGCGCCGATCATCCCAGTGCTTTCTGGAATCGAAAAAAGCATATTGTTACTCTTCCATATGAGGAGAATTTTTCAGAGGATAATATCCCGACTAAGTCTCGTCCCTGCCAAATGAATTCTGAGTTAGTAGAATTCTGCAAACGGGAAATTGATACATTATTACAAAAGGGTTTAATAAAGCCTTCAAAATCTCCTTGGTTTGAAATGGGTAAGGTATCCTATTCCCAACAAACGTGATTTATTGTCCAGGTTATATGATGCCAATATATTTTCAAAATTTGATTTAAAATCAGGTTATTGGCAGATTCAGATCTTCAAAGAACATTCTTACAGAACTGCGTTTAATGTTCCTTTTGGGCAATATGAATAGAATGTTATGCCATTCGGTTTAAAAAATGCCCCATCTGAATTTCAAAAAATCATGAATGACATCTTTAATCCATATATGGATTTTATCAGTGTTTATATTGATGATATTCTTGTATTCTCTAAAACCCTTGAAATACATATTAAACACCTTGACATTTTTAAGAAAATTGTGATACAAAATGGTTTAGTTATTTCAAAACCAAAAATGAGTTTATTTCAAACTGAAGTTCGTTTTCTTGGACATCTTATTAGTCAAGGAAAAGTCACTCCTATTCAGAGGGCTATAGACTTTGCATCAAAGTTCCCAGATTTCTTATTGATAGAACTCAATTACAGAGATTCTTGGGCAGTTTGAATTATATCTCTCCTTTTTACAAAAATCTTTCGCGAGATTTAGCACCGTTATACGACAGGCTCAAAAAGGATTATAAATCCCCGTGGACTAATAGTCACACTGCTTTGGTAAAGAACATCAAATTACGAGTTCAGTCTTTACCTTGTCTAACTCTTGCTAACCCTGCTTGGCAAAAAATTGTTGAAACAGATGCTTCTAATATTGGTTATGGAGGGATTCTTAAACAGATAAATCCCAATGATAAAAATGAATATCTTATTAGATTTCATTCAGGAAAATGGACTGAGGCCCAGAAAAAATATGCTACTGTGGCCCATGAAATGCTTACTATTGTTAAATGTGTCCTTAAATTTCAGGATGATTTATATAATCAGAGGTTTTTGATAAAAAATCGATGCTCAGTCAGTCAAATTCATGTTTGACAAAGACTTTAAACATGACGCATCTAAACTTATATTTGCTAGGTGGCAGGCTCAATTAGCCCCATTCGACTTTGATATTCAATATAAAAAGGGAATTGATAACTCTCTTCCAGATTTCTTATCCAGAGAATACATTCAATAATGATTTATTTAGCTTTCTTATCTGAAGAAACTCTTATGGTTTTATTAAGGGTAATTATATTACCAAAAGATCTTAAAGAGCTTATTATTGAAAAAATCATTGATGATCTGATTAGAGAAGATTTTTCTATTCATGACTACTCTGAAGTCATAAGAGATGACTTAACAGATTATTTTTCAGAATGACTAATCTGTTTTGGTACAGGATGGACCCGCCTTGGCGACAAGTGCGAGGAAAAGGACGGGGAAGATCAGCCCCGGGAAGGTCCTCTCAGAATATCAGTACGCAAGGATCGTCATATCGATCAAGCTACCCGGTCTTACAGCTGGGAAATAGAAGTCTATTTAATCAAAGGATTTCTAATGAAGGTGAAGCTTCATCTTCTACTGCTGTTGTTCCACAGCAGGTCATTAATTTGGAAGAAATTCCAAAAGATAGCCCGTTATACGAACATGCGCAAGCATATTTGCAGGCACAAAAGCTTAAAGGTAATACCTTTGCTTCGGTCACAAAAGAGGATAATGATGATGTCAAATCCTATGAAAAACTTCCAAAAAAGGAAATTATATTTCTTTTAGAAAACTGTGATATTCAGAGAAGAAATGAACCGTGGAAAATATTCCAGCGGTATCTGATTAAAGGGTTATACTACTCGGGTGAGTCATACAAAACTCGGGCATATTATGAAACCATCTTAACCAGCACCGGAAGTGCAGAAGTTCAACACTTCATGAGTGCGGGATATAGTATTGAAGAAGGTGTTTATAACTTCTCGAAAATTGTTATTAAACAGATTATATCTGTCGAAGATTGGGGAATGTCAACAATGAGAGAAAGGCAGATTAGCCTTAAAGGCATTTCTATGAGCTTTACTTACTGGGATTATATCCAAGCCTTTGATAAAGTATTTTACTATAATAATGAAAGAAACAAACACACATGGTTTGTAAAAATTTGTGCGAAAATATTTACAGGGACAATCCCTAATTGGTTTATCAACTGGTGGTCATACCACGGACCTACGGTAAACATTTTACCCCCAATATTTCTTCAGTTATACAGAGATTGGGCAAAAGTGTCCCCCTTTATGAATGAATTATATCACGCAGATCATATCTGCTGGCTGGAGAAAATTGACCAAGTCTATTTTTTCATTGAATTCTCTATACCATGGATTCATAAATGGACTCCAGAAGTTATACTTATTTTCGGGTAATTCCATAACCCTACTAAGAAACGTATCTTTGTACCATCTCCATTTGGTCAATGTATCACATTTTAGACCATTAAGTAAAGTACGAATTATTTCATACGAAGAGGTAAATCTACCATTAAAATGTTCTAAAATAGTGACTACCAGAGTATAAACAGCGTCTTCTCTATTTTTTTCTAGTTTGAAGCCTAAGTTATCAACTCCTTCTTCAACTGAAATAGCATTAACAATGGTGGCTTTTTCTTCTATACCTAAGTAGTTATCCCACCAACCTCTTAGTTGCCCTGTAAAACCGGCAACAATCATTTTGCAGATTGTTCTATCAGTATTCTTGGTGCTTTTGCAAATGGTTGAATACATAAGCATCCTATGAACCAGAATGGTTAACTGTCTATCAGTTAAACCGTCGAGGTTCCATTCATAAATTTCAGAACCACTGTAAGACGTATTAGTCTGGTTCCAATCTCTTTCCTCTATTAAAACATCTTGAGGAGTTGGGCGAGGGTAGTAAAACGTAGTCATAGCTGGTTTAGTATACCCAGAATTTTTCGAGGATAACCTTTGAGTTTATTAAACTCGGAAGAAACCTGATTTTTGAAATCATTTGTTTGCTCCATTTTTTCAGAAAACTCTTGTGATAAATCCATTGGTTTAATTTTTAAATCCGAGAACTTTTTATCAAGAAGTTCTTCCAACTCATTTATAGTTTTGAACTTAAAATTATTAATTTCAGGGGGTCTTTGAATAAAAGTAGGAACCAATTCTACTCTACTAGTTGAAGCAACATCTGCTTTGCTAGTTGAAGCAATATTGGTTTTAGTTATATCAGCCTTTATATCTTTTATCAAAAGAGTCATTTCATCAAGCTTTTTGTCTAGAGAGCTAATATGTTCTCCCAAAACTTTGACATACAAACCCAGATAATTATTTTGAGAAATTAGCTTATTAATTTCTGAAATACTTATAGAAGCAATTTCTTCGTCAACGAATTTTTGAAATGCGTGGAAAGTTATACCCGTATTATTGGGTAAAATAAAGGCAGATTGTGGGGGATAAATAGCGGTTTTTAAATTACCGTCTACTTCCCGATAAGTCCTTTCAATAACCTTAATATATAAAGGTAAATATGTGGTTATAAACCATGGAACAAAATACATGATTTCATTATGCAAAGCACAAATTTCGTAAAACTCTTGAGAGATATTATTCATATCTTCTCTACTGTAAGAATTAAAAAACCAAGCTTTAAACTTGCTCCACTTTTTATCAAAAAATTCTTTTTGAATTTGTTTTCTTGCCAGGGAACCTGGGCTAAAATCAATTTGGTGTGGAATCATTAACACTTATTAATATCAAACTCCATTTCAGAGGGAGTAGGAAAGTCCTTATCAGAACTATCATCATGAATATTATCAGCCTGCACAATATTAGAACCTGGGCTAATCTTAACCTTTTCAATAACAGCGTTATTATCAGATTCTATCGTATGAAGAAAAGCAGCCCTATTTCTTGCTGGACCATAAATAGGGTCAATAGGTGAAATATGCTGAATATTAGGCACAGATCGATGACTGAGAGATCTTCTGTTATAAACAGAACTTACTGGAGGCATGAGTCTATGCGTAGACAAAGACTGCCTGTGAGGAGCATAGCTACCTTCTGTAAATTGAATACAGACCCTACCATCGGGATCTTGAGAAACATGAGAATACTCAGAATTTGTAACTGTATCAGTTAATTGATTTGGAGATATAACTGAATCAAGAGTCCATGTTACTGGAAAATTAATTTCTTCCCATTTTATAGGTCTCCTAGTGGTGACCTTGGATTTGGCGAAATTAGTTTCAACCAAAATAGTTTGATCAGAAGTATCGTATAGCTTACACTTCGGATTCAGAGTAGATAACAATTTGAAATAAATTCTATAAGAAAGACTAATAAGTTCTGAACCTGGCATATAGTTATAACCATTGGTTTTAACATTTAATGTCAAAGCATCCAGAATATTAACATCAGATAACGATAATTGCAAATTTGGTTGCGTATTGAAATAAACTGGACCATAGGCCACAGTAGATTCAATTGAACCCATAAGAGACTGTCTAAAATTTAAATTTCTAGCATCTCTGAGAGCTGCTAAAAAGGTCTCTGGTAACCCTTTAAGGGTAAGTGGTTTAAAAGCAATTTGAACCATGCCAATATGCAAATAGTTATACTGATTCTTATAAAGATTAATATCATGTTTATTTAATAAACGAATAGTCTGTTCAGAAGAATTCAATGCTAAAGATTGCTCAGTTGTTTTAATCAACTGTTTTGTAGAAAGTTTATCAAACCAACCATAATCATAAATGGTTTTAATCGGAACTTTAGGAATCGTCCATTTGTTTAACAAATCAAGGTTTTGAGGTATATCAACCTCTTCAAGTCTAGTACTTTTAGTACTACTTTGTTCTCCGAGATCCATGAACAATATAAGTTCCATATCTATATCTAGTATTTTCACATCTATCTCATATATACCATGAAC
The DNA here is from genome assembly GCA_003996215.1 of Jaltomata sinuosa. Taxonomy (NCBI): domain Eukaryota; kingdom Viridiplantae; phylum Streptophyta; class Magnoliopsida; order Solanales; family Solanaceae; genus Jaltomata; species Jaltomata sinuosa. Next base: position 46,358 of record QJPP01003005.1, on the reverse strand, counting down.
AGTTTCTAGGCTCTGATACCATAAAAACATGATCGGAGATCGGGCGGTAATCCGCCATGATCTATGATCTAGCTAATATGCATCCTTATACAAGCGCTTAAACGCAGGCATAAGAACTGAAATCTTCGAGAATTTTTATGCAATTTCTTAAGACTGTATGGAAGAGACTTACTCTTTTTACCTAAGCAAGGGGCCTGTCAGGATCATCGTACATACTCTTATTATACTCTTGTCCAATGGTTCTAACCCAGTAGCGGTTCTAACCAGACCAAGAAAAAATAGCTACAAATGCGGTAAGCGAGGGCATATTGCCCCAAATTGCAAATTGAATAAGCTTAAAGCTTTAGAACTTGATCCAGAAGTGGATAAAAGGTTTATAGTTTATTATACACCTCTGGATACGAGGAAGATTATGAATCATATTCTGAGGATGAATCAAATATTGATCTTATTGATTTTTCTGATCATGATGAGCAGGTTAATTGCACCACTTGCCAAGGTAATACCTGTACTTGTGAAACTGAAGGAGATGATATTTATAAACTTCAGTCACAATTTCAAGATTTTGCTATCAATATGTTTTCATCTGATAATATCATTGAATTGCTAAAAGAAGTTACTGATAACAAACTTCGTGAAAAAATTATTAATCTTGCCACTAGTTCTTCAAAACCAGTTGTGGAAAAGGTTAAAAATGATTTTGAATATCAGGCCCCTTATTCTTTAAAAGAAGTTGAAAATCGTTTAATGATAAAAAATTCTTTTATTGAAAAGGATGCTTCTTTTAATGATTTAAAAGAAGAGGTTGAAAATCTGAAAAAGGAGATCATATTTCTCAAGAATAATCAGGCTATTCATGACACAAGGATTTCTCAGATTGAGAAAAATCCTGAGCATATTAGCTCCATTCAATCCAGTTCTTCAAAAGGTAAAGAGGTTTGCTATGAGGAACCTAACAATAATGATCCTGAAAATAATATGTTTTTGGGAATGATGCAGGTTGTTACTGCGCACAAATGGTATATTAAATGCACCATTTTAATTGATAATAGTTTCTCTATTACTAGTGATGCTTTGATAGATAGCGGTGCAGATGTAAGCTGCATCCAAGAGGGTCTTGTTCCCTCAAAATATTTTCAAAAAACTACCCATATGGTAAAATCTGCATCAGGACATGCTTTATAAACTGTTCATGGTATATATGAGATAGATGTGAAAATACTAGATATAGATATGGAACTTATATTGTTCATGGATCTCGGAGAACAAAGTAGTACTAAAAGTACTAGACTTGAAGAGGTTGATATACCTCAAAACCTTGATTTGTTAAACAAATGGACGATTCCTAAAGTTCCGATTAAAACCATTTATGATTATGGTTGGTTTGATAAACTTTCTACAAAACAATTGATTAAAACAACTGAGCAATCTTTAGCATTGAATTCTTCTGAACAGACTATTCGTTTATTAAATAAACATGATATTAATCTTTATAAGAATCAGTATAACTATTTGCATATTGGCATGGTTCAAATTGCTTTTAAACCACTTACCCTTAAAGGGTTACCAGAGACCTTTTTAGCAGCTCTCAGAGATGCTAGAAATTTAAATTTTAGACAGTCTCTTATGGGTTCAATTGAATCTACTGTGGCCTATGGTCCAGTTTATTTCAATACGCAACCAAATTTGCAATTATCGTTATCTGATGTTAATATTCTGGATGCTTTGACATTAAATGTTAAAACCAATGGTTATAACTATATGCCAGGTTCAGAACTTATTGGTCTTTCTTATAGAATTTATTTCAAATTGTTATCTACTCTGAATCCGAAGTGTAAGCTATACGATACTTCTGATCAAACTATTTTGGTTGAAACTAATTTCGCCAAATCCAAGGTCACCACTAGGAGACCTATAAAATGGGAAGAAATTAATTTTCCAGTAACATGGACTCTTGATTCAGTTATATCTCCAAATCAATTAACTGATACAGTTACAAATTCTGAGTATTCTCATGTTTCTCAAGATCCCGATGGTAGGGTCTGTATTCAATTTACAGAAGGTAGCTATGCTCCTCACAGGCAGTCTTTGTCTACGCATAGACTCATGCCTCCAGTAAGTTCTGTTTATAACAGAAGATCTCTCAGTCATCGATCTGTGCCTAATATTCAGCATATTTCACCTATTGACCCTATTTATGGTCCAGCAAGAAATAGGGCTGCTTTTCTTCATACGATAGAATCTGATAATAACGCTGTTATTGAAAAGGTTAAGATTAGCCCAGGTTCTAATATTGTGCAGGCTGATAATATGCATGATGATAGTTCTGATAAGGACTTTCCTACTCCCTCTGAAATGGAGTTTGATATTAATAAGTGTTAATGATTCCACACCAAATTGATTTTAGCCCAGGTTCCCTGGCAAGAAAACAAATTCAAAAAGAATTTTTTGATAAAAAGTGGAGCAAGTTTAAAGCTTGGTTTTTTAATTCTTACAGTAGAGAAGATATGAATAATATCTCTCAAGAGTTTTACGAAATTTGTGCTTTGCATAATGAAATCATGTATTTTGTTCCATGGTTTATAACCACATATTTACCTTTATATATTAAGGTTATTGAAAGGACTTATCGGGAAGTAGACGGTAATTTAAAAACCGCTATTTATCCCCCACAATCTGCCTTTATTTTACCCAATAATACGGGTATAACTTTCCACGCATTTCAAAAATTCGTTGACGAAGAAATTGCTTCTATAAGTATTTCAAAAATTAATAAGCTAATTTCTCAAAATAATTATCTGGGTTTGTATGTCAAAGTTTTGGGAGAACATATTAGCTCTCTAGACAAAAAGCTTGATGAAATGACTCTTTTGATAAAAGATATAAAGGCTGATATAGCTAAAACCAATATTGCTTCAACTAGCAAAGCAGATGTTGCTTCAACTAGTAGAGTAGAATTGGTTCCTACTTTTATTCAAAGACCCCCTGAAATTAATGATTTTAAGTTCAAAACTATAAATGAGTTGGAAGAACTTCTTGATAAAAAGTTCTCGGATTTAAAAATTAAACCAATGGATTTATCACAAGAGTTTTCTGAAAAAATGGAGCAAACAAATGATTTCAAAAATTAGGTTTCTTCCGAGTTTAATAAACTCAAAGGTTATCCTCGAAAAAATTCTGGGTATACTAAACCAGCTATGACTACGTTTTACTACCCTCGCCCAACTCCTCAAGATGTTTTAATAGAGGAAAGAGATTGGAACCAGACTAATACGTCTTACAGTAGTTCTGAAATTTATGAATGGAACCTCGACGGTTTAACTGATAGACAGTTAACCATTCTGGTTCATAGGATGCTTATGTATTCAACCATTTGCAAAAGCACCAAGAATACTGATAGAACAATCTGCAAAATGATTGTTGCCGATTTTACAGGGCAACTAAGAGGTTGGTGGGATAACTACTTAGGTATAGAAGAAAAAGCCACCATTGTTAATGCTATTTCAGTTGAAGAAGGAGTTGATAACTTAGGCTTCAAACTAGAAAAAAATAGAGAAGACGCTGTTTATACTCTGGTAGTCACTATTTTAGAACATTTTAATGGTAGATTTACCTCTTCGTATGAAACAATTCGTACTTTACTTAATGGTCTAAAATGTGATACATTGACCAAATGGAGATGGTACAAAGATACGTTTCTTAGTAGGGTTATGGAATTACCCGAAAATAAGTATAACTTCTGGAAAGCTAAGTTTATAGACGGTCTTCCTTCTTTATTTGCAGAAAGGGTTCGTAAGACCCTAAGAGGTGACAACATTGAAATTAATTATGAGAATTACACTTATGGTAAACTCATAGGAGTTTGCACTCAAGAAGGATTAAATCTTTGCAATGAGCTTCGTATGTCTCAACAGCTTAAAATGAATAAGCGAAAGGAGAGATCTCAGCTTGGAGATTTTTGTACTCAGTTCGGTTTACCTGAACCTAAAAAAGAGTACTACCGCTCTTCTAGGAATGAAGGTTCCGACAAAAGGAGAAGACGAAGATCTAGGCGTATGTCTAGAGAAGAAAGAGACGCTAAAAGAAGCTCTCGAAAATCTAATAGATTTACCAAAGATCGGTCAAGACGAGATCTTTCTAAGATCAAGTGCTACAAATGCGGTAAGCGAGGGCATATTGCCCCAAATTGCAAATTGAATAAGCTTAAAGCTTTAGAACTTGATCCAGAAATGCATGAAAAGGTTTATAGTTTATTATACACCTCTGGATCAGAGGAAGATTATGAATCATATTCTGAGGATGAATCAAATATTGATCTTATTGATTTTTCTGATCATGATGAGCAGGTTAATTGCACCACTTGCCAAGGTAATACCTGTACTTGTGAAACTGAAGGAGATGATATTTATAAACTTCAGTCACAATTTCAAGATTTTGCTATCAATATGTTTTCATCTGATAATATCATTGAATTGCTAAAAGAAGTTACTGATAACAAACTTCGTGAAAAAATTATTAATCTTGCCACTAGTTCTTCAAAACCAGTTGTGGAAAAGGTTAAAAATGATTTTGAATATCAGGCCCCTTATTCTTTAAAAGAAGTTGAAAATCGTTTAATGATAAAAAATTCTTTTATTGAAAAGGATGCTTCTTTTAATGATTTAAAAGAAGAGGTTGAAAATCTGAAAAAGGAGATCATATTTCTCAAGAATAATCAGGCTATTCATGACACAAGGATTTCTCAGATTGAGAAAAATCCTGAGCATATTAGCTCCATTCAATCCAGTTCTTCAAAAGGTAAAGAGGTTTGCTATGAGGAACCTAACAATAATGATCCTGAAAATAATATGTTTTTGGGAATGATGCAGGTTGTTACTGCGCACAAATGGTATATTAAATGCACCATTTTAATTGATAATAGTTTCTCTATTACTAGTGATGCTTTGATAGATAGCGGTGCAGATGTAAGCTGCATCCAAGAGGGTCTTGTTCCCTCAAAATATTTTCAAAAAACTACCCATATGGTAAAATCTGCATCAGGACATGCTTTAGATATAAAGTATAAACTGTCTAATACAAAGATTTGCCAGAATAAGGTTTGTATTCCTCATTTCTTCTTTCTGGTAAAAAATCAGTTGCATCCTCCAATTATACTTGGAACCCCTTTTATAAATGCAATTTATCCTTTTACTCATATTGATTCAAAAGCGTTTTCGGCATCTTATAAAGACAATGTCATAACGTATACTTTTATCACGGAACCCATAACTCGTGATATTAATGCTTTGATTAATTTAAAACAAAAACATGTTGATTCTTTACAATATGAACTGTTTAGCATGAATATATTTGAGTCTCTCAAATCTGCTAAAATACAGGAAAAAATAAAAATAATTTCTGAACAGATCGCCATTGATATTTGCGCCGATCATCCCAGTGCTTTCTGGAATCGAAAAAAGCATATTGTTACTCTTTCATATGAGGAGAATTTTTCAGAGGATAATATCCCGACTAAGTCTCGTCCCTGCCAAATGAATTCTGAGTTAGTAGAATTCTGCAAACGGGAAATTGATACATTATTACAAAAGGGTTTAATAAAGCCTTCAAAATCTCCTTGGTCTTGCACAGCATTTTATGTTAATAATGCGGCAGAAAAGGAACGAGGAGTTCCCAGGTTAGTAATAAATTACAAACCTTTAAACAAATGTTTGAAATGGTAAGGTATCCTATTCCCAACAAACGTGATTTATTGTCCAGGTTATATGATGCCAATATATTTTCAAAATTTGATTTAAAATCAGGTTATTGGCAGATTCAGATCTTCAAAGAACATTCTTACAGAACTGCGTTTAATGTTCCTTTTGGGCAATATGAATGGAATGTTATGCCATTCGGTTTAAAAAATGCCCCATCTGAATTTCAAAAAATCATGAATGACATCTTTAATCCATATATGAATTTTATCATTGTTTATATTGATGATATTCTTGTATTCTCTAAAACCCTTGAAATACATATTAAACACCTTGACATTTTTAAGAAAATTGTGATACAAAATGGTTTAGTTATTTCAAAATCAAAAATGAGTTTATTTCAAACTGAAGTTCGTTTTCTTGGACATCTTATTAGTCAAGGAAAAGTCACTCCTATTCAGAGGGCTATAGACTTTGCATCAAAGTTCCCAGATGTTATTATTGATAGAACTCAATTACAGAGATTCTTGGGCAGTTTGAATTATATCTCTCCTTTTTACAAAAATCTTTCGCGAGATTTAGCACCGTTATACGACAGGCTCAAAAAGGATTATAAATCCCCGTGGACTAATAGTCACACTGCTTTGGTAAAGAACATCAAATTACGAGTTCAGTCTTTACCTTGTCTAACTCTTGCTAACCCTGCTTGGCAAAAAATTGTTGAAACAGATGCTTCTAATATTGGTTATGGAGGGATTCTTAAACAGATAAATCCCAATGATAAAAATGAATATCTTATTAGATTTCATTCAGGAAAATGGACTGAGGCCCAGAAAAAATATGCTACTATGGCCCATGAAATGCTTACTATTGTTAAATGTGTCCTTAAATTTCAGGATGATTTATATAATCAGAGGTTTTTGATAAAAAATCGATGCTCAGTCAATCAAATTCATGTTTGACAAAGACTTTAAACATGACGCATCTAAACTTATATTTGCTAGGTGGCAGGCTCAATTAGCCCCATTCGACTTTGATATTCAATATAAAAAGGGAATTGATAACTCTCTTCCAGATTTCTTATCCAGAGAATACATTCAATAATGATTTATTTAGCTTTCTTATCTGAAGAAACTCTTATGGTTTTATTAAGGGTAATTATATTACCAAAAGATCTTAAAGAGCTTATTATTGAAAAAATCATTGATGATCTGATTAGAGAAGATTTTTCTATTCATGACTACTCTGAAGTCATAAGAGATGACTTAACAGATTATTTTTCAGAATGACTAATCTGTTTTGGTACAGGATGGACCCGCCTTGGCGACAAGTGCGAGGAAAAGGACGGGGAAGATCAGCCCCGGGAAGGTCCTCTCAGAATATCAGTACGCAAGGATCGTCATATCGATCAAGCTACCCGGTCTTACAGCTGGGAAATAGAAGTCTATTTAATCAAAGGATTTCTAATGAAGGTGAAGCTTCATCTTCTACTGCTGCTGTTCCACAGCAGGTCATTAATTTGGAAGAAATTCCAAAAGATAGCCCGTTATACGAACATGCGCAAGCATATTTGCAGGCACAAAAGCTTAAAGGTAATACCTTTGCTTCGGTCACAAAAGAGGATAATGATGATGTCAAATCCTATGAAAAACTTCCAAAAAAGGAAATTATATTTCTTTTAGAAAACTGTGATATTCAGAGAAGAAATGAACCGTGGAAAATATTCCAGCGGTATCTGATTAAAGGGTTATACTACTCGGGTGAGTCATACAAAACTCGGGCATATTATGAAACCATCTTAACCAGCACCGGAAGTGCAGAAGTTCAACACTTCATGAGTGCGGGATATAGTATTGAAGAAGGTGTTTATAACTTCTCGAAAATTGTTATTAAACAGATTATATCTGTCGAAGATTGGGGAATGTCAACAATGAGAGAAAGGCAGATTAGCCTTAAAGGCATTTCTATGAGCTTTACTTACTGGGATTATATCCAAGCCTTTGATAAAGTATTTTACTATAATAATGAAAGAAACAAACACACATGGTTTGTAAAAATTTGTGCAAAAATATTTACAGGGACAATCCCTAATTGGTTTATCAACTGGTGGTCATACCACGGACCTACGGTAAACATTTTACCCCCAATATTTCTTCAGTTATACAGAGATTGGGCAAAAGTGTCCCCCTTTATGAATGAATTATATCACGCAGATCATATCTGCTGGCTGGAGAAAATTGACCAAGTCTATTTTTTCATTGAATTCTCTATACCATGGATTCATAAATGGACTCCAGAAGTCGGCTTTACAGAAGAAAATATTCCTGCGTTATACCGAGTATTCTACAATAATTTTTGGGAAAAATTACTCAGAAAAGATAACAAGTCCAAAGAATTGATTGGGCAAGAATTAATAGATCTTATTGGAAAAACTGTTGAAGAATATAAAAATCTTCCACAGAAAAAGATTAGTGTCCATAATCCATCTGTTATACATATGGCTAGAAGAATCTCCACGCAAGAAGGAGACAAAGAAGCTATGATAAGCGCTTACTTAGAGGAGGTAAAAAGAAATTTGCTGGAAAACATAACTCAGATAGATAAATCTGATACTTCAATGCGAAGTGAAACCAGCAATGAAGAAGCCCAGCGCAACAATGAAGATGTTATACTAACCACTGAAGAATTACAGGATACCGAGGATTTATTACAGTCCTTAAAGGCCATGAGAGATTATGGCAAAAACAAGATATGAAGAAGACAGAAGTGGATAACTTTACTGTCACGATCAGTATACAGTATATAAACTGTACAAACAGTAGATTCACTGTTTAGGGACCCATATGGGACCCATTCCTACTGTACATAGATTCCTTTTGTTTTATTTCTTTGTCTATATAAGTTCCCATTTTGTTTAGAGGGGGACACACAGAAAATTCTACATTCTCTCTTCTTTTTTCTAAGCTTTTGTAAAGAAAAAATAGAAAGCTTTAGCCACTGTTCCGACGATCAATAAAATTTTGGATCAGTTTTTGCTAAACAACTTTGGGATCTTGGCCGTCCTTCAAGGTAGTTAATTTTCTCTTTTACTTACGGTACTCTCCTAGTCAGGACTATGTCCGGCTAAACATCTTCCATATCTATGTCTTGTATCTAACGTCTCTCCTATATGCGCCATGAACGGATCTAAGCTTTACTAAAATAGAAAGGAATTTTTATGAAGTTTCTTGACTTGGTTCTGAGATGGTGGCACAGTCGGATCTAGAACATCTCTTATTATCTCTGTCTGGCAAGCCTGTAGCAAGCCATGACCTCTTAGCCCGTTATGTGTTGAAAAGGGCGCCTCTTGGTCTGGTTAGAACCGCTACTGGGTTAGAACCATTGGACAAGAGTATAATAAGAGTATGTACGATGATCCTGACAGGCCCCTTGCTTAGGTAAAAAGAGTAAGTCTCTTCCATACAGTCTTAAGAAATTGCATAAAAATTCTCGAAGATTTCAGTTCTTATGCCTGCGTTTAAGCGCTTGTATAAGGATGCATATTAGCTAGATCATAGATCATGGCGGATTACCGCCCGATCTCCGATCATGTTTTTATGGCGTTTTTTTAGAAGGATAATATATAATAATAAAATAAGAGAAAGATTAAAAAAAAAGAAAAAAAACTAACCTAAACCAACCCAATAGCCTAAATTAGTGCCATGTCTTCTAAAGACAACTACATCGTGGATATAACCACTTAAACAACACAACACGACAGTTTTCAAGGGTTTGAATTTATGTCCCACAATCAATCCCGTAGTTTTAATCAACACACGACGGTAGAAAAGTGGTGGTGATGCCGCCGCCCCTCCTCATGTTTCTTCCACCTTCAGTCCCTCTTTGATTTCTAATAAAAGGTGAGTTGTTTATTATTTCTTGGTCATTCCCTGAAATTGATCTTCTTAAAATTAGGTAGGAATTTTTTCTATTTGTTGATGATTCTGTAATATCCATTGTCATGTGACTTTTCTAGTTTCAACAAGTATGATAATGCTTAAGGACGTCTAATTTTCATGATGACTGCGATGATGCTTGGAGTATATGCCTTGAAAAATTTTCTGATAGTGATCCTTCCATAGTATGTACTCTTCACATTATTCGGTATTACGGTGTATAGAATTTTCTTTCTTTTGGAGTAATATAGTCTTCCAAATTGCATGTGACAGGCTGCAAGCATGAGTTCCATCTTCAAAGTATTCTTGAATGGTAGGCTAAATGGTTTTCTATTAATTAGATATCTCATGTTTAAACTATTCTTTCACTTATCTATTTTATGCACAACGCCTTTTTATGACTAACCAAAAAATGACATTTTGTGGGCATTGATGGCTGCCTTTAGGCCTTTTTTGTTCCTCTAATGCTGTAAAGATGAGTTTTAGGTTTTCTTGCGGAAGTAAAATTCTCTATGAAGTGCCTATTGAGTTGCAGATCTTTTATTGAGAAATCTACATCTACCACAATGGAAGGTAAACTGCCTTATGGCCTTCGATTGCTGATAATTGGCTATGCTGCAGTTTTTGCTTTTTAGTAATTTGATGTGGATTTATCAAGTTTTGATCTTAAATTTGAAGGTTCATGAGCAGTATGTTGAATAAATTACGGATAAAGCTACAATGTTCTTCTCAGCAGCGAGTAAGAAATTTGCTATATGCAACATCTCTAATCACTTGATTTCCTCTTCTATAAATTTGCTATATGCAACACCTCTAATCACTTGATTTCCTCTTCTATTGGACTTAGTAGTTTTGTTTTCCCTTTTTGATCTGATGAAGATAGTTGTGAAAGATTGGAAAACTTATCATCTTTTCGTTGTTGGATTTAACAGGTAAAAGGAATAAACTGTTATTCATCAGACCAAATTTATGAAGAAACCAACCCATATTTCTTTATGAATCTACGGGAGATGATCACCTGGTACGTACTTCTTGCTCAATATAAATCTTGGATCTAAGGAGTGTCTTTACTTAACTACATTATGTGAGGTCTGCATTAATTTTGATCAGTTGCTTTATTAATAATCAAGATGTGTTGTTTATGACTAAAAGTTGATCTTTGAAGAGGTTAAGCCTGCTTAGTTTTGATTTTAGCATAGGTGGTTATCTTTTCTCTAAAAAAATAAAGTATTTTGTCCAGATTAATTTGTTGACTAGCCTTGCTACACATTTCTGATCGATAATATGAGAATTTATTATAATTTAATTTTTGTTTGGATGGGATAATTAGTTCAACAAGTAAGGAGCTTGCTGCTAAGCAAAATGCCCAATTGACTTATTTATCTACTTATTTTTAGACTAACCTGTCTCCTTATCTGTTAATTTTAGAATTTATATATAAAAATAGCACGTTCTGCAATTATTTGGGTTGTTTCTACCTATGCTATGTGTCGTATAATTAAAAGTATATCATTTTATAGCCATATTAAGTTATATTAAACTTCTAATTAAGAGATATATATATACAAGTCATGGGTGTTCTGAATCTGACAATGTAACGACCGGATCCGTCGTTACTTTAAAAATCGCGAAATCGAATTATGCTGGGAACTAATTAAAGTACGTATGTCTTAAGTAGGGTGACGTGACAGAAAATTTCTAATTTTTGGAAATATTTCGGGCTGACGTCACTCCGCTATAGCGGTAATTATTCTGCTATAGCGGAAGGTTAGACCGTCATAGCGTAATGATGGGAGGTAGAAGCCTCAGAACGGGTTTTTATTTAAAAAGCTTCTCCACCTCAGTTAGAAAATATATGAGGGTTTCTCCAAAAACCCTCCTATGTTGCTCCAAGGTTTGGGGACCATGAGGAGGAGGAATTCCAGCTAAAGGAGTACGAAAAACCACGGATTCGGGCCTGCGGAGTCATCAGGAAACGCCTTCATAGAGCCAGAAACACACGGTTGTAGCTGTTTGGCATCTAGGTAGGCTAGGTTTTCATTGAGTAGATAGACTTGTTTACCTTTCGTACTTATTGTATAGTGAAACGGAGAATCCATATTTTTTTAGGCCTCTGGGCATGGAGTCTGGCGGATTCGGGTCGGATTAGGTTTGGTTTAGGATTGTACGGAGTAAATGGCTGGTCTTATGATATGTATAATGTGGGTATATTATTGTCTTGGTATGATAAAATGATAGCCTCAGGGGCTGGGATGTCGGAAAGGTTCGGGGACCAGGAAATGCCTGGGTAGCTGAGCAGGAACGAAAATGGGAAACCCCCCTAGATGAGGACTCGGGAATGTAAAGAGTAGGATATGTGGTTGTTAGACTTGCTAAGGGCTAAAGGGAGGTGTTCCCATTACGTGTGGGTGTAGGTAAGGTTTCGGGAATCACATAGTTGCTAAATTTTGTTAATAAAGGAAATCGGTCATTTTATGTTAGTAAGGGTGAATGGGTTGGCCTTCGGACGAAGGTCGGGTTAAGTCATCTACCCGGAGAAGGGGTAGGTGATGGATTGATTTCTTCATGCATTGTGTGTTTGAGTACTGTTATCTAAGTGATTGTATGAGATGCATTGCTTAGGAGATGAATTGGAATGTCTTATAGTCCTGTTTGATCAGTCTGGTTATTGAACTGTGCATTTTTGCTTGTTGGTTTACAAGTTAATTGTTCATTATTGTGACTGTGGATTGATGACATTCGGTTGGCTTGGGTACCACGCCTAGTATGGGAATACTAATGGTTGGCTCGAGTACCACGCCTGGTATGGAAAATTACTAACGATTGGCTCGGGTACCACGCCTGGTCCGGGTTTACTTTACTACATCATTGCATGGATATTTGTTGTATTGTTTTGATTGATATTGGTTCCGTGAGAGGACCGTGCTGTATTATTGAGAGTGATAATTGTTTATGGTCTTTGTGAGGCCGAGTTATTACTGTATCTGATTTAGAGTTGGTCTTGGTGTAGATCGGGTTGCTTGTGAACACTTAGGTGTTGGTTAAAGGGGATCCCAGAGTAGGTCCGGGTAATATACATTTGTATAGGATGGTTGTTGGTTATGCTGATGTTGCTGGTCCTAGTCATATAAAGGTGATTCATGGGTACTCGATAAGCTAGAGGAATGACCAAGAGTCTGGCGTTGGGTTACTAACTGGCATTACTATAGTAGAGGTTGCTTTGGAGAGGTACGGATAATTATAGGTTGCACTATGAGGGTAATAGGTCTGGACTGAAAATAGTCGGATTGTTCCCGAATGTTTGGCCGAGTCAGGACTTAGCGGTTGGTCTAGTGGTAAGGCTTGGGAAGTCTAAGGTGAGTATAGTCTGAGTCAGGACTTAGGGGTTGGACTAGTAGTGAGACTTGGGAAGTCTAAGGTTGATAAGACTCGGGAAGTCTAAGGTTGATAAGAGTGGGGAAGTCTAAGGTTAGTATGACTTGGGAAGTCTGGAAAGTGAGAGAGTTGGCAGCGGAAGGAGTGGGAAGGATCAGGTTTGTATTATATAATCCGAGGGGAGGATGGAGGATGGAAATTCTATTGTTACATTCATGTTTTTTCCTGTTTTCTTATATGATGGTAGGAGTGGATTCAGGTCGACCGATGATGCCTACCAGTACGTGTGATTGTACTGATTCTACTCTTGCTATACCTTTTTGGATATAGTATGGTTGCAGGGTTGGTGATGTTTCTTAGGTGCATGCCGACGGTGATCCTCCATCAGCTTTTGTCCTTGATTTCTTGATGGAAGTTGTGTCCCTTTTCAGTTCTTGTATAAACCTTATAGTAGCTCTTGTACCGGCTTAGACTAGAGGGTGTGTTAAAGATTGTAAAGGTTTCCGCCAATTCTTTAAGTAGTTTATTTTTTCTGAACATTTTTGTAAAATAAATTCTCATGTATAAAATGGACTTATTTTAATGGGTTATTTTAATTTTCCGCAATGTCACCTGTTGGATGGGTGGTGAGGGTTCGTCTATCTAGGTGATTAGAGTAGGTGCCCGCACGGCCCGGTAGGTTGGGTCGTGACCGATGGTATCAAAGCCTAGGTTACCGATATCCCAGTACAAGAGAAAAATGTCGAATAGGGTCTCACGGATTGGTGTGTTGACATCCACATCTAATCTTTGGGAAGCTATGAAGCATTCTAGGAAGCATCTCCTTTCTTTCATTCTTTCGTGTGGTTGTTTACTTGCTTGTATGAGTTGAGTTCAATTGGTATCTCTCGATTCCAATTGGTATCTCAGCAAGTTAAAGGAGGTCTTTGTACTTTGGTTACGACCGGACAAGCAAGAGAAATTAGAACCGGGAAGTTTCCAATTGGTATCTGGCCTGAGAGGCTGTGGCAAGCATGGATAACTGGATAAATGTCATCCATGGCATGAATGAAAGGTGAAACTATGTGGTTTGAATTCGTTGTGATTTGATTTGGTAGTGATTTGATTTGGTTGTGACTTGAAGTGAAACATTGGGTTGTACAATTCTGGTGTGACTACTTGGAATGCATGTGAATTGTTATCTGTCGTGCATGTAGAGTCTGCAGAGGGTCATTGAGTTGAAAATGTTGTGTACCTTAGGTTGTGATAAGTTGTTAAATGTTTTGATTTAAAGAATGGTACTGCATGTAAAGGGGCTTATCATTGGTTAAGGTGATAAGGGATTGAAAACTGTGACTGTAGGGAAGCTTCAGTTTCAGGACAGTCGGGACTTCGTTGGAAACCATGGGAACAAAGGAGTCATTAGTGTAACGGCGGGAAGATATTGTCGGGGAACAATTGTTGTTGTGATTTCTTTGTAATTTATGATGTTTTGTGTTGAATTGCGATGTGTTAATCCAGGAATGGTATTGAGAGTGGTTTAAGACCATGGCGGGATTTACAGGTCTAGACAGTGGTAACTGGGAAGGGGGATGAGTGCATTTAACTGGAAATAAAATTTCCTGTACTGTTACCGTCGGGACTGCTATAGCGGAAGCTAACCGCTACGGCGAAACCGCTATAACGGAGTGACCACCGCTATAGCGAAATGGCGTAAGGCAGAAGGCTTGCTCTATTTTCCCCTGTTTTCATTCCTTCTTGGGGGCAATGTAAAAGCATGAATTAAGCTACGAATCACTGTATAGAGCAAGGAAAACATCTGTATAACTAATATATTATGCGCTAAAAGGAAAATAGTGTCTAAAACTAGCATCCACGTGCTAAAACGAAAGGAAAAAAGGGAAAGGGAAACAGTGTCTTATCAAGGCCCAAGCGGGGGCAACCCAAAAGCAGTAAAAGCGTCTGGTAATAGGGGGAGGGAGAGGTCCTAAGACTCATCATCGCTCAAGAAGGGGAACTCTTGCATGTCCTCGGGCTCAAGGGCAGGGAGCGCATGGCCTGGGGAAACACAAGAGAACATGAGCTTAACGGTCTTCCACATCCGGGCAAACATGCGATCCCGGGAGCATCTCCTTTTCTTCTCTTCCTCTAACTCCCTGCGGAGTGCTGCAAAGTCTTGAGCAGAAGGGGGTGGGGCTGCGCCTCCGGCGTGAGGATCCTCCATAAACCTCCGGACAGCTGCCAAATTCTCCTTCAGCTGTGCCCTAGTGATCGGGGGCTGGGAAGGGGCAGGGATGTCATCATCATCATCATCGGCCTCCTCAATCGGCTGACTGCTACCTTCTTCGTTCATCTTTCTCTTGTTTTTGGAGATGTCCTTCACCCGGATAGGGTCAAAGGGCTCATCCATAGTCACTTCTGAGTCGGTATGGTCCTCAGGCACGCCAGCTCTCCTGCATAGCTCCAACACCAAACCCGGAAGATAAGGGCCCTTCCTATGACCCCGGTAGAATTCCTTCCACTCGGAGATGATTTGCTCCCCCACATTCATTATGTTACCCTGAATAGCACAAGCAATCACCAAATCCCTGGCATAAGTCACCTCGATCGTATTTCTCGATGGATGAATCCTCTGGGACACCAAGTTCAGCCACCTCCTAGCCTTGGGGGAGAAGTAGACACTAGTGACTCCCTCAGGACTGACCCAGTATACCTTATCTCTGAATCCGGGTTCCACTAAAGTATCCCTCAGCCAAGTCATGTCCCACAGTCGGGACTTAGCATCATATGCCTCATTGGATATGTGGGCATCCCTAGCACTTCATTTATAGTTCGGGCATCCACAAGGACGTCCACCCCTCGGAGCCTGATCTTAGGGTTGGGTTCATCACAAAGAACGGTGGGGAGGATGGCATAGAACTCCCGCACCCAGCCTGTTAACGCGAGAGGAGGAGCTACTAGCAAAGGACCCCAACCAAACTCTTGAATTCTACGGTGAAACTCGGCTCCCTTCCCGTCCACCCCAGTCATCTTACAACCCCTCTCATAGCAGAAGCCAAACTTCTGGTAGTCCATGAACCTCTCACGACTAGCTTCGTCGGGAAAATGATTATAATCATACTCGGGCCATTGTCCTTCGGTCATTTGGTTATTTTACCCTGCAAATATAACGAAGATGCAGGATTAGAAGAGTGATAGAGCATCAAGGAGAGAATTTTTTTCTAAGTGTTGGCTTGGGAGGACACGGTTTTACGGCCTTCCACTATAGAGGATGACGCGTCTGCCATAGCAAAATCGCTATAGCGGAGGAATATTCGTTGTAGCGGGACCGCCATAACAGAGCCCAACCGCTATAGTGGTCTTCATCATTCCAGACCTTCAAGGGGTGCATCAATAGCACCCCTTGGCCCAAAACTCCATTTTTGACATCCCAAGTTCAGATCTACCTACCCAAAGTACCCCATTACTGTTTTCTACAAAAAAATGGGCATTTTAACCCCTGTAAATCGTCCAAATTGCCACATTCGTTCAAGAACAACTCTTTATATTCCACCCCATTTTGGCCAATAATAGTGTAAATCCTTACGCCAAAAACACCTTAGAGGCATTGTAAATGTAAGGGAAGCATCCATGCTTCGGGAGTTCAACCAAAAATCCAACCAAAGTCAAGTTCAAAAACCCACTTCAATATACACCTAAGTTCCTAGTTTTCTACCATAAATATGTACAAAATCGTGCAAGAGAGTAAGGGAGTAAGAAAAAATCGTTGTTTACCTGAGATTTCGACACCGAGAGCGGAGTGATCGGGAGAGAATGTAGAGTTTTTGAAAGGAATAGGGGGGGTGAAATTCGTTTCTCCCCTATTTCATTCTGCTGTCAACCGCTATAGCAGTCGCCAGTCCGCTATAGCGCGACCACGATAGCGGTGTATTGTCCGCTATAGCGAACGGGAAATCAGTTTTGGTAAGGAAAGGTTCTCCCAGGTCTTTTCAAATTCATCCATCCCGACAAGACACGAGGCCCCAGATTTCTTGGGTGCTCGGAATGGGAACACGTGTAATTTTCCTTGAAAGGTTCGTAAATTCCTCGTCAGGATGGGATAATTTTAGAATCTTTTCTTTCTCGTCGGTTAGACAAATTATGGGAAGGTTTGGCAACTTGTGTAGGTTCGTTAGTTACGCGGTCACTTGGGCGGTGGAAATTCTGGGTTAGACCCCCTCGTCTGGTTATTATTCTGGGATCGTTTGAGGATAAATGATGGGTAAATTGGTATCTGTTGTAATGATCGGACCCGTCGTTACTTTAAAAATTGCAAAATTGAATTATGTCGGGAACTAATTAAAGTACGTATGTCTTAAGTAGAGTGACGTGACGGAAAATTTCTAATTTTTGGAAATAGTTCGGGCTCACGTCACTCCACTATTGCGGTAATTATTCTGCTATAGCGGGATCGCTATAGTGGAAGGTTAGACCGCCATAGAGGAATGACGGGAGGAAGAAGCCTCAGAATGGGTTTTTATTTAAAAAGCTTCTCCTCCTCAGTTAGAAAATATACGAGGGTTTCTCCAAAAACTCTCCTATGCTGCTCCAAGGTTTGGGGACCATAAGGAGGAGGAATTACAGCTAAAGGAGCACGAAAAACCATGGATTCGGGCCTGCGGAGTCATCAGTGAATGCCTTCACGGAGCTAGAAATGCATGGTTACAACTGCTTGGCATCCGGTTTTCATTTTGTAGATAGACCTGTTTACTTTCCGTACTTATTGTATAGTGGAACGGAAAATCCATGTTTTAGGCCTCCGAGCACGGAGTCTGGAGGATTCGGGTCAGGTTAGGTTTGGTTTATGATTGTACAGAGTAAATGGCTGGTCTAATGATATGTATAATGTGGGTATATTGTTTTCTTGGTATGATAAAATGATAGGCTCAAGGACTGGGATGTCGGGAAGGCTCGGGGAATCGGGAATTGCCTGGGTAGTTGAGCAGGAACAAAAATGGGAAACCCCCCCTAGATGAGGACTCGGGAATGTAAAGAGTAGGATATGTGGTTGTTAGACTTACTAAGGGCTAAAGAGAGGTATTCCCATTACGTGTGGGTGTAGCTAAGGTTCCGGGAATCACATAGTTGCTAAATTTTGTTAAGAAAGGAAATCGGTCATTTTATGTTAGTAAGGGTGAATGGGTTGGCCTTCGGACGAAGGTCGGGTTAAGTCATCTACCCGGAGAAGGGGTAGGTGATGGATTGATTTCTTCATGCATTGTGTGTTTGAGTATTTTTATCTAAGTGATTGTATGAGATGCATTGCTTAGGAGATGAATTGGAATGTCTTATAGTCCTATTTGATTAGTCTGGTTATTGAACTGTGCATTTTTGCTTGTTGGTTTACAAGTTAATTGTTCATTGTTGTGACTGTGGATTGTTGACATTTGGTTGGCTCAAGTACCACACTTGGTATGGGAATACTAACGGTTGGCTCAGATACCACGCCTGGTACGGGAAATTACTAATGGTTGGCTCGGGTATCACGCCTGGTATGGGTTTAATTTACTGCATCATTCTATGGATATTTGTTGCATTGTGTTGATTGATATTGGTTTCGTGAGCGGACCGTGCTGTATTATTGAGAGTGATAATTGTTTATGGTCTTTGTGAGGCCGGGTTATTATTGTATCTGATTTAGAGTTGGTCTTGGTGTAGATCGGGTTGCTTGTGAACACTTAGGTGTTGGTTAGAGGGGATCCCAGAGTGGCTCTGGGTAATATACATTTGTATAGGACGGTTGTTGGTTATGCTGATGTTGCTGGTCCTAGTCATATAAAGGTGATTCATGGGTACTCGATAAGCTAGAGGAATGACCGAGAGTCTGGCGTTGGGTTACTAGCTGGCATTACTATAGTGGAGGTTGCTTAGGGATCCTGGAGAGGTCCGAATAATTATAGGTTGCACCATGAGGGTAATCGGTCTGGACTGACAATAGTCAGGTTGTTCCTGAATGTTTGGCCATATGGGTTGGTAGATTAAACAGGGTGGTAGTCCGGGTCAGGACTTAGTGGTTGGTCTAGTGGTAAGGCTTGGGAAGTCTAAGGTGAGTATAGTCCGGGTCAGGACTTAGGGGTTGGACTAGTAGTGAGACTTGGGAAGTCTAAGGTTGATAAGACTCGGGAAGTCTAAGGTTAGTATGACTTGGGAAGTCTGGGAAGTGAGGGAGTTGGCAGCGGATGGAGTGGGAAGGATCAGGTTTGTATTGTATAATCTGAGGGGAGGTTGGAGGATGGAAATTCTATTGTTACATTCATGTTTTTCCATGTTTTCTTATATGATGGTAGGAGTGGATTCGAGTCGACCGATGATTCCTACCAGTACGTGTGGTTGTACTGATTCTACTCTTGCTATACCTTTTTGGGTATAGTCTGGTTGGAGGGTTGGTGATGTTTCTTAGGTGCATGCCGATGGTGATCCTCCAGCAGCTTCTGTCCTTGATTTCTTGATGGAAGTTGTGTCCCTTTTTAGTTCTTGTATAAACCTTGTAGTAACTCTTGTACCGGCTTAGACTAGATTCTAGGGAGGGTGTGTTAAAGATTGTAAAGGTTTCCACCAATTCTTTAAGTAGTTTATTTTTTCTGAACATTTTTGTAAAAGAAATTCTCATGTATAAAATGGACTTATTTTAATGGGTTATTTTAATTTTCTGCAATGTCACCTGTTGGACGGGTGGTGAGAGTTCGTCTATCTAGATGGTTAGGGTAGGCGCCCACACGGCCCGGTAGGTTGGATCGTGACAGACAAAGATAGCATTTAATTGTTTGATAACAACTTGGAGAAGTTCATGAAGTTGTACCTGCATGTAACAAATATAGCTTTATTGTTTCGTGAATTGGCCGTCTCACAACAAATCATGGAAGATCTTGAATTGGAGGTTTAAGAAGAAAGTAAGTCGATATTGCTCCATGCTCTCTCCTTTTTTTCATTTTTGGGTGGTCTTTATAACCTTCTCATTTTGTTCTACTATATGGATTGGTAGCTTAAGTATGATTAAAATGTGGTGCCTATAGTGCTTGCGATTTATCAGATGGAAGTTTGGGCAATATGGTTGAAACTAGAAGCGTCTTTGATTAGTGAATGAGTTTGTATGCAAGTAACTGAAATGCTTGTTTGTTTTGGAAGGTACAATCGCGTAATACAATAAAATTTCTAATAATTACTATAATCCCATGACATTTGAGTGACTGCTTGATTTCTTATTCTGCGGCAAAATTGTGTGATTTCTACTGTTGTATTAAATAATTATATTACAGGCAAGGTGTATCGGAGCGACTGATAACGCCCAAACTACACCTCGAATTAACGAAGCGTAAGCGGTCGTAGTCAAATATAGAACCCAACTAGGTTGGGGTTGAATCCAACAGAGAATATGGTGAGAATTAAGTCGTTAGTGAATTATGTGACTAATGGTCAATAGTTTCCGGTAAATAAAAGGGGGGTTTTGTGTAAACAATGCGTAAATAAAACGAATAATTAACGTATGAATGATAATCAATAGGAGAATGAACTAGGGAAGTGTTTACCATGGCGTTGGTAACAATGTCGATCCTAAGCTTAATCGGGTTCTTTTTATATGCATGTCACGATGTGATTGAAGTAATGGTATCGTCTAAACGTCTCTCGACCAAATAAACAAATTTCCTTTTCTATTCTCTCGACCTCGAAAAGATGTGCTTTTTAGATTTCAATCCTAAACATCAAGTAGATTAATCTAGTTACAGCATTAATCATTAGACGAGAGTTAGTAGTCTCGAATCCTTGTTGTTAATCAAGTTTCCCGGTTTTAATCTCTTTACTCAAGGAAATTAAACCTAGGCATGTTCTAATGTTTGCAACCACTAGAAAACGTTAAATAATGAATGATTAACAACGTGACAATACATATATTGAACCCAACGCTACCCGGAATCTACATCGCTACCTTAGCCATGGCTCCCACAACCCTAGTTGTGGGAGGTTTAGTTACTCATGCTTGTAGAAGAATAAAAGAAAGTCATATGCATAATAAAGAAAATAAATCCTTACAATGTATTGAGAACAATCTTTAATTATTCCAAGAACAAGAAACCAAAGATCCCAAGAACGAATCAAGAACAAGATTGAGGAGAAGGAAACCGTGTGTAGCGCGTTTCCTCTCTCAAAACTCGCTCAAAAACTCCTAAAACTATTGGGAGAACTATTGTATATTGAATGAATAATGAAAATAAAACTAACATAGGGTATTTATAGGAGTCTAGGAAACCAATCCCAAAAACGCTCGGATTCCGCGTCGCGGACTGCCTCACTTGCTGCCTTGGTGTGACGGTTTGGGTGACGGACCGTCACACCCTTGACGGACCGTCACCTGAACCGTCACTCTTATCCAGAATGCTCTTTTTCGCGTATTTTCTTCCGTTTCCATGTTTGTCTCCATTTCCTACAAATATAACATAAAAACATCAAAAACGACGATGGTTGCTTGAAAACGTACGATTGTTCTTAGTTAAAAGGAGTCGAAAGTGCCGTAAAATGGCGGCACATCAACACCCTCAACTTAAAACGTTCGCTTGTCCTCAAGCAACATGACATAAAAAAAAAAATACGACGACTCAACTAAAAAAACAAACTCGTGTCTATAGCAACTCATGGTCATTCAAACTCATCTTCAATTTTAAATCAAGCTCCCTTATAGCACATAAATGTATGAAATGCTAACTTGCAAGGATCCAAACATGTCATTCCGATATAATAGAACATTCTACATACACACGCGCAGCTATCCTAACAATCAATAGACAATACAGAAATCTTGGTGCCCTCACCACAAATAAATCCCGCACACAAGATTTGGGACTAGGTAAGCGCTCACCCTCACAAACGATTTCAAACAATGCACATGCGATACCATAGGCTTGCCCTTACTATTCTATTTCAGTTCTTCAGAAAGCGGCTCAGGATCACTACAGGACTTGTTTAGGCTTGTAATGAGGCTTCAATTGCAGGTAGGATACATTAAGGGGTTAGTGACTAAGCCCTCCTTGGAACCACCGACGTCTTATCACCACATAACTTTACTTTGTCCATCCTTATTCACCTTTTTTATTTCCTTCTTTCTAGCTACAGGTGCGGCCTCTTTATTTTGACAATTCTTTTTATTATTTTTTCGATCTTTTTCATCTCTATTTTTTTTTCTTTTCTTAGGCACACACCCGAATTTTCATTCTGTTCACAACCAATCTTCACTATCCTCTTTTTCTTATCATTCACCTCTCTAGTAGCCACCCTCAACTTAGGCTGATTGCCTGGGTTGAGGTGCACAATGTCCATGGAAGGACCAGGGCCAAGACAGGGTTTACCTCTATAGTAGCCACCCTCAACTTAGGCTGATTGCCTGCGTTGAGGTGCACGATATCCAAGGAAGGACCAGGGCCAAAATAGGGATTCAAAGTTAAACAGGAATGGTGACAGGTTATTGAAAGAACAAGGTCAATTATGGCTCAAACAGGGATCAAAGGGGTTATTTATATTTGGACGGTCTTTTAGGTTAAGTGGACTGCACACAAAAAGGGCCTGTGATCCTTTCCTAAGCAACCAAACTTCAACCTTAACAAAATAGACCGGGCAAGTTCTAGATGCATGCACAGAGTAAGAATTTATAACAATTAATCTCACACACTCTTGGCACCAAGAAACTATATCGCTACCAACTATCAAACAACCGCTCGGCTTAAGCATACTTATTCCAATCATAACCACACAATGACATCCAAGGATCCAGACAGTCAATCGTTTCAACATAAGTACAAAACCAGAAAATTTTTTAAAGGGGCCTCGTTTTTAGTCAAACGCCATGCTCATCACTATAGACACTAAAAAAAAATTTAAAATAACAACCTAAACATGCCGGTTCTACTAGATAGCACACCGGAGGGAAAAGAAACACGGCAACAAAAACCCTCAGTGGTGACTCACAGGTTTCCCCACACCCTCAACTTAGACTCATGCATTGTCCCCAATGCATCCATATGAAAGCTAAAATCTGTGAGAGAAAGGAATACCTATGAAGTCGATATGACTCAGATTCTGGAATGATGTTGGAGACCGCCAGGGTCTCCAAAACAAGAGAACTCGATGGAGTGTGGCGTTCCAGCTTCCTTTTTGGGCTCCATCGCTAGTCGCGACAACTTCTTCGCTCTTTCTTTGCAGATTCTCTTGCGGTGTTTTCTTTTTCTTGACCTTTCACCGCTTTCCTTTACCTGCTTCTCCTCAAGATATGCGTCCGCAGGGCCTTCCTCAATAGCATTGATGACCGCGACCACCCTCATGTCACTTGGTTGCTTCATCAATTTGGACACATCAAACTTGACCACTTCATTGTTTAATCGGAAGGTCAGTTCGTTTTTCTCCATGTCAACCAATGCTCTTGCTGTGGCTAGCAATGGTCGTCCCAAGATTATGGGAACTTCGAAATCCACTTCGCAATCCAAGATCACAAAGTCAGCTGGGAAGATAAGCTTACCGATCTTTACAAGCACATCAGACAATACTCCCACAGGTCGCTTTACTAAACGGTCAGCCATCATCACTCTTATGGACATTGGTTTAGGAGCTCCCAAACCCAGTTGTTTGTAGATGGCTAGCGGCATCAAGTTGATGCTAGCACCTAGATCACACAAGGCTTTCCCGAAGTTGAGCTTCCCAACAGTGCAGGGAACAGTGAAAGCGCCTGGATCTTCCTTCTTTTCGACTAAGGACCTTGAAGAAATAGCGCTGCAGTGGTGGAGGTTATCTTCCGGTTCAAAACTTACCGACCTCTTCTTTGTAATCAAGTCCTTCATGAACTTGGCATAATCGGGCATTTGTTCCAGCTTCCACCAATGGTATGTTTATTGAAATCTGCTTCAGCATGGTCATGAAGTTCAGGAACTTACCATCGTCAGCTTTCTTCTTCAAACGCTGTGGGAATGGAGGTGGTGGTCGAGGCATCATAGTGGGAGGCTTTTCAGCTTCCTTGCTTTTCTCTGCGGGCTTTGGAGTTTCCTCCTCTACTGCCTCTTCATCATCCGCAACATCACCTTGAGTCTGAATTACCGGATGTGATTCCGGTAATATTTTTCCGCTTCTTGTGGTGATCGCCATACAGCTTGCGTCATTCCTCGGATGAGTCGTGTCACTCGGCAAGGTACCTGTCTTCCTTTGGTTCAGAGATGCCGAGATTTGCCCCACTTGCTGCTCCAGCTGCTTGATCGCGGTGGAATGTGACTCTACTACCTGACTCAACGTTGATAACTCAGTCCTCATCTCCTTTACCCCAGAGTCAGTCGATTCCACCTTCAGCAGCATCTTTGCCATCATGCTCTCCAATTTCGACGTCCCTGTCTCAGTGCTAGCTCTATCCCGATTACTAGGTGGAACATACAACCCACCTTTATCAGTGTGGTTCCTCCAGTTTCCTTGGTCGCGATCTCTGTAGTCGGTTTTCTCATAGTGGTTGTCTCTCTGATAGTTCCGACCTTGGTTTCCTTGGCCATTGGCCAGGAAACCCCCCAAGTAATTCGCTTCCTCAGTTTCCAACTCTGCTGCTCTACCTTGGGAACCCACAGCTTACCTTCTCCATACCTCCTGAGAACAAGTGCTTAGTCAGTAGGTCCAACTGCGTTTTCAGATGCGCCATGTCTTGGTCGCGCTCCTCCTCTTTCCTACGCTGCTCTGCTGACATACCAACGGTATAGGTGCTAGCTGCAACCTCTGAATCTCGTGTGTGCCAGGCCCTGTTGGTTTTGGTGAGCCTGTCCAAAGTAGTTGTGGCCTCAACAAAGGTGAGACCCATGAATGCACCACCTGCTGCGTTGTCTAACGTCGGCTTGGTAGCCGAATTCAGTGCCCGGTAGAACGTCTGCATCAAAAAGTTATCGGTCAACTGATGGTTCGGGCATTGTGTTATCTTCTTTTTGAATCGCAACCAAGTCTCGTGCAGTGCTTCGTGCGGTTGCTGCCTAAAGTTGCTAATCTCGTCCCTCAACTGTATCATCCGAGAGGGAGGAAAGAACCTTTCTAGGAAAGCTCCTCTCAACTCTCCCCACGTTGCGATAGAGTCGGGGGTCAGCTCTGTCAACCACAATGCTGCCTCATCAGACAGAGACAACGGAAATAACCTGAGCCTGATCGCTGTCTGACTCACGCCCGGTAGTTCAAACGACTTGCATATGCCCACGAAATTCATTAGGTGCTGGTTTGGATCCTCCCCAGCGACACCTCGGAACACTCCTCTCAAGTTCAACAGCTGGATCATCGTGCTAGTGATGTTGAACTTGGCTCCGGGCGGTAGCGGTGGAACAACAATGGCGCCCGTAGCGCCAGCTCCATCTAAGTCGAGATCCTCATCATTCCGTGCGATCTCATCCTGCAGACCACCAGCATTCAGATTTTGTTGGGCCTGCAGTTCTGCAGTGATCCTCGCTGCCTCTAGTTGTGCGGCCATATTCCGCCTCAATGTTCTAGCAAGCTCGGGGTCGTAAGGTAAAATTTGTTCCCCCGAACCTCGGGTACTTGGCATGCACAACTGTGTACCCTTGTCAAAGACAAAAACAACAAATAAACGTAAAGCAAGAAATTATGGCTAAGAGTCAAATAAACACACCAGACTTAATTAACAACCGTATTCCCCGGCAACGGCGCCACTTTTTGATAACGCCCAAACTACACCTCGAATTAACGAAGCGTAAGCGGTCGTAGTCAAATATAGAACCCAACTAGGTTGGGGTCGAATCCCACAGAGAATATGGTGAGAATTAAGTCGTTAGTGAATTATGTGACTAATGGTCAATAGTTTCCGGTAAATAAAAGGGGGGTTTTGTGTAAACAATGCGTAAACAAAACGAACAATTAACGTATGAATGATAATCAATAGGAGAATGAACTAGGGAAGTGTTTACCATGGCGTTGGTAACAATGTCGATCCTAAGCTTAATCAGGTTCTTTTTATATGCGTGTCACGATGTGATTGAAGTAATGGTATCGTCTAAACGTCTCTCGACCAAATAAACAAATTTCCTTTTCTATTCTCTCGACCTCGAAAAGATGTGCTTTTTAGATTTCAATCCTAAACATCAAGTAGATTAATCTAGTTACAGCATTAATCATTAGACGAGAGTTAGTAGTCTCGAATCCTTGTTGTTAATCAAGTTTTCCGGTTTTAATCTCTTTACTCAAGGAAATTAAACCTAGGCATGTTCTAATGTTTGCAACCACTAGAAAACGTTAAATAATGAATGATTAACAACGTGACAATACATATATTGAACCCAACGCTACCCGGAATCTATATCGCTACCTTAGCCATGGCTCCCACAACCCTAGTTGTGGGAGGTTTAGTTACTCATGCTTGTAGAAGAATAAAAGAAAGTCATATGCATAATAAAGAAAATAAATCCTTACAATGTATTGAGAACAATCTTTAATTATTCCAAGAACAAGAAACCAAAGATCCCAAGAACGAATCAAGAACAAGATTGAGGAGAAGGAAACCGTGTGTAGCGCGTTTCCTCTCTCAAAACTCGCTCAAAAACTCCTAAAACTATTGGGAGAACTATTGTATATTGAATGAATAAATAAAATAAAACTAACATAGGGTATTTATAGGAGTCTAGGAAACCAATCCCAAAAACGCTCGGATTTCGCGTCGCGGACTGCCCAGGTGTGACGGTTTGGATGACGGACCGTCACACCCTTGACGGACCGTCACCTGAACCGTCACTCTTATCCAAAATGCTCTTTTTCGCGTATTTCCTTCCGTTGCCATGTTTGTCTCCATTTCCTACAAATATAACATAAAAACATCAAAAACGACGACGGTTGCTTGAAAACGTACGATTGTTCTTAGTTAAAAGGAGTCGAAAGTGCCGTAAAATGGCGGCACATCAGCGACTTAATCCTTTCCTTAGGAAAATCAATAGCAGATGGCATTGTTCAAAGTCTTCTATGGCCATTTTGTGTTCGAATTCTATGTAGGTTTAAATTTTCTTCTTCTACTTTTTTCCCCGTTAGTTTCTTGGTTAAACTCTGCTTATTAAATATTTCATCTATTCATGATTTCTTTTTGGCTCATTTAGTGCCAATGTACAAGTAGTAGCAGAGAAGAACATCGTACACATTCTGCAGCACAATATAACTACAAAATATTTAGCTTCTATAAAAGCAAGTCAAATATGCAACTATATAATGAGATTCTTTGAGAGTGAATAGAGGTAATGGATGATAACACTCCATAGTATTAATCTCAGAATATATATTTTAATTTGCAGATATGATTCAGCTCTAAAATTGAAAAATATAAAGGTTCATTGACCCTGACACGAGTGCTGCCATAAAAAAATTATTTACCATGTTGTTGCTGTTATGTGGTAATAAAAACTTCTCCCCTCAAGTTCGCAGGTTAGCTTCATGTTCCCTATCAATAAGAAAGACTGAATCGGATATGATAGATGGTTTACCTGTTCTAAATTTAGTAAAAATCAGTTCTCTTTTTTCAGACATAACTGATGATTGTGTCTTAAGAGGCCTTGCTAATTTCTTAAATCATTATTAACACGTTGAAAGTAATTAATAAACCAGCGTGCTCCAGAGCTTCAAATGTATTAGACTGTGGGAACATTGGAAGGATGACCCAAGTTCTGAATGCAGCACATGAAAAGGGAACCAAAATCATTTATTAGCAAAAGGTGTAGATCAAATTGGCTATTCTATTTCTTACTACTCTATTACATTCTGACTCTAATCTTCTGGTGCATGCACTTTTCACTAATTTGCAGGCACAACAAATAGTAATGTCTATACTGGAATGAAAATATATACAAAGAATTGAAGTTTGATGTTCCCCAAGGCACATTGTAGAGTCCAAAAGCTTATATATATAGTAGGTTTTAGAAGAAGAGAATGTTTGTAACAACTTCTTGAGCATCCTCCTTTTCTTATTCTTTCTTTCTGACTTTTTGGGTGCAAGTTGTTTAAGTGGTGTATACTTTGCTGATTGTTGAATGAATAGGTTTTGTTTCTGATCCATATACTCCAACTGCCCAAAGTCCAGAAAGTTTGGATCATCGGATAACTTTTATTCTCCTGAGTCTAGATGAGACTTCAAAAATGAGCTGTTGGATCTTCATTCAATGGATGACACTGAACTCTTAGCTGAGAAAGGGTCTTATTTACGTCTTGACATGTCTATTCGTTAGTTCTCAAGCATATTTTAGAAGGTTTAGAGTTTATTTTTAACAATTATTTTTAAGGAGAAAGTATGTGTCTACATGTTGAGGTTAAACAATATTAATGTATTATTAAGTACAGAGTCAAATATCGAGACTCTTAACATATAAGTTTTATGCATATCCTCCTATAAGACAACATAACATTACATTGTAGTATAAGATCAGAACTTAGGAGTGTTCATAAGCAGAATGGAGATCATGACTATTTATACATTACATTAGCAAATAATATTGCAATAGAAATTTTATTAAAGTAATTTGATCTATCTTAATAGTCTTACTTCTTCAAAATGACTCAAAAAGATGATTTTTTTTTTGGGCAAAATCAACGCGAGACAACTTACATGTTTTTCAAGCTTATTATCAAACAAAATCTAATTGCAATACATCTGAGTCTAACTACACTTTACCACATTTATGGTACAGCTAATTATTACTTTTTGATTTAATTCAGTAACTTGCGATTAATTATATTTTCAAATTTTGAATTGCAAGGGGTTAATTAGTTTTAAAATTTATATTCAAAATTACAAACTAATATTGCAGGGGTTGAGTTCTTTTAATTTTATATATATATATATATATATATATATATATATATATATATATATATATATATATATCCTTCAGAGGGAAGTATTGTTAGAAGGATACTTAGAGTTATTAAACAATATTTCTACACTTGAGATCAAATTTATTACTAAAAATAAGATATACACATTCTTACTCGCACATACAAAAGTTTCTTACTACTTTCATATGATTTACCTGTTAAGATTAGCATTTGAGTTTTCTAATTCTTCTTTAATTTATATCGGCAGATCAAGAAAAATTATATTGCAACATCGTACAATTAAGATTGCGACAAGAACAATATTGTTGAAGATAATTCATTGTCTAGACAAATACATATTCAAGAATTTAATCTATTTTTTCTTTGGAGGAAGAAGCAAGGCGCCGAAAGTAGCACTTACTTTTATTAGCTGAGTTGGCACTCTATATAAGTAAGGATAAATATTTATATCATCAAGTGGTTATACAAAATCACCAAACACATTATATATCATTACAACATGCATTTTTGTTGCTTAACCAAATCACTTAGCTATACTTAGTTAAATTATATTTGAATCTTATCCCACATAACATAATATTTTACGATAATATGGACGAAATGATGTTTCCTTTCTTGATGGTCTTCATATCAACGATAATCGATCAAGTGATAATTTTATAATTAATTAAAACAATAAATACATAAGATGGTCAAGCAAACAAGGTAATATTTTTCATAATTTTTTCTCTAATAATTTTCGCGCATCGCGCAGGCACGTATACTAGTTTATTATTAAATGAGGGTAGAAAGCCAAATGACATCTTGAGAACTAGCCGCTTGACTTTTTTACAACAAAAATTATAGTAACTCAAAAAAATTATTGTAAATCAAAAAAATAAAAATCTATATTATTAATGACAACTATGTTACCATTTTAAACTCTAATTCAAAATTCAAAATCTAAAATTTGAATTGAAACAATAATTACTAATTAATATTATTTCTTAAATTAAGAAAGTTGATTATAGAAAATCTATACTACCTCAATTAAATAATCTCAATTATTTTTTAAATTTTAACCAAAAATAAATAAATTATCTATATATACTTAAAAAGAGAAAAGTCTAGCCTACGATGTTGTCAAGTGACATCTTAGGATGATAACACGTGTTAGTCTTAGGACAAGAATTAGTTAGGTTAGTTAATGTTCTGAATTTGTATTTAAGAATAATTAAATATTGATGTTTTTTTAAGGAAATATTTTATTTTACACCTATTTTCAGTTTCACATTGTAAAGTCACCAACGCTTGATATTAGCTTTACTCTTTTCCAGTTTTATTTTAGACCTATTCTCTTTATCCATGTTATAATTTTCCTAATAATTTGCTCTTAAATCATAAACACATATTAATCCATGTTCCTCCACTCAACAATAAAACAAGAAATTAAAACTCATTTTTTAAAATAAATGCTAAAATTTAAAAATATTTAAAGTATTAGAAGAATAAGAAAAAAAGGAACTTGGGTTGTTAATTTTTTTTAAATAATAAGTGGCAAAAGTGTAAATGATGAAATTAACAAGTATCTTGAGTTTTAAATGAAAAAAAAGGCACGTAGGTTGTTGGTTTTCTTATTTTTTTAAAAAAACTCAATTTTCTTTTTTAAAAACAGAAGAAGAAAAACTACTATTTGAATGGAAGATAGGATAGAATGATTGAAACGTGGGGTTACTTGATTTAAATTTATGTATGTGTAGGAATTATCTGTTATTTTAATAAGAAAAATTTAATTTATAGAATTATTTAAATTTAAATTCATATACATAGAAAATGCTTAAAAAATATTGACTATTTGATTTAAACTCCTATACACATAGGAAATAATGTTGTTGGTTTTCTTTTTTTTAAAAAAAAAAAACTCAATTTTCTTTTTTAAAAATAGAAGAAGAAAAACTACTATTTGAATGGAAGATAGGATAGAATAGTTGAAACGTGGGGTCACTTGATTTAAATTTATGTACGTGTAGGAATTATCTGCTTTTTTAAGAAAAAATTAAATTTATAGAATTATTTAAATTTAAATTCATATACATAGAAAATACTTAAAATATTAAACTATTTGATTTAAACTCCAATACACATAGGAAATAATAAATATTGGTTATACAGGTTGAATCAATCGCTTAAAAATACTTCTTTCTAATAATAATAATAATAATAATAATAATAATAATAATAATAATAATAATCTATACTATATGTTGACACCCAATTTTGACCTCCCTAAACCTTTCTTGGACTGTTATTTTACTAGTTATTCTTATTTTTTGAAGCTTAATTTTTCTCACATATTGCTTTTATTTACTAAATAAATCGTGTCTTCCATCGTCATCTTGACATTTTTTAAATTCGTATATAATAAATATATAATTTATTTCTTAATTATTACTATTTATCATAAATTTCGTATAAAATTACATGTCACTAATTTTACGTACAATATATATACGTAATTAATTTTAAATAAAATTCTTCGCTTGATAATTATCGTTAGTTGTTATTTTATCTATTAAATTTTATATACGTAGTATTTTATTTATTAAATAGCAGCCCAGTTTCAATTTCATTCCCAATTTATTTAATTTATTTAAACTCTAGCCTCCTTTTATCTAATTTATTTCAATTCTAGCCTAAAATTGAGTCAATTTGGACTCAAGTTTAAATGCTCCCTTTCAATTCTAATTCGGGTACCCACTGACCCGTCTGACCCGCTCCAGAACCCATCCATATTCAGAATCAAATATCAACCGTTGATCTAAAACGATCAACGGCTGAGATTAAACCCCTCATCCCTTCCTTTTTAATTACTCACACCCTCAACCTAACCCTCATTCACTCTACACCCCACCAACCGCCACCCTCAATCTCCTCTCTTTCTCCCTCTTCACCGCCCCCACCATCGCCGCTGGCAAGCGGTTAGTCTCGGCGGCCCGGCAAACCACCCTCCCCTTCTCCTTGCTCTCCATCTCCTCCTATGCCGACGGGCGGCGACCCACTGCCGCCGCTTCTCTTCTTCCACCATCCGGCAAAACCCCATCGATAAAACCCCGATGAACCACCACTCCCCACTACCCTTTTCTCGTCTTTCCCCGACGAGCGGCGACCACTGTCGCCGCCTTCTTTCCCGGCTAAACCCCCACGTCACCAGCGACCAACCAACAACAATCATGTCACCGCTGCTCTGACGGATCTCCGTTCGGCAGACCCCTCGAACCCCCTTTACGTTAAAACTCAAAACCCTAAAGGTTTGTCCCCTTCGACGAGGATGTCGAGTTCGTCGCCCGCCACCCCTACTTTTCACGAATTGAAGTATTCCGAGGAGATTCCGGTGGAGTTATGCCCAATTAGTGAGACACCAAACATTAGTCTTGGGATGATTTGAGCAATAATGCGCATCATCAGTCGATCCCCGACCGTGTCCAGATTTGAATGATTTGGATTCTTTGGCGGATATGAATCCTTCTTGAGTTTGACTATTTATCTTTATTTTTTGACCCTCACTCTGCCTTAGTTCGTATTTTGTTCACAATTGATTTTCTGACATGAAATTGGTGGGTGTTGAGTATCGATTTGTGCATAGAAATAATTGATTTCACTTTCTTGTGGTTGCACGTCGTCATATATTGTCATGAACCATGTTTTCTAATACTCTACTGCATGTAAATTAGTTGTTGGTTATTGTATTTGTGTTATAATTGAAAATGTGCCTGCTTAGTCTATATGTCATCATCTGAATACATTGTTATGTTCCATTCCAAATTCGCCTTCATGATCATCCTGATGTTGAATCAATCACAGAACTAGATATAGATTTGGTTAATTGTTGCCGGAATATGGTAGTTTGCATCATTCTTTTTTCAAAATGTGTGGTGACTTTAGAACTTGTCTAATTTTTGTAGATTTTAGCAGTCTTGTGCAATTTTGATTCATCTGGCTAAGTTGATTCATTGACAGTTATGTGTAGTTAAATATGGCTACTAGAGATTTTATTTCATCCAAAAGTAGCTGTAGTAATCATGTAGTTACAGAAAGTTGATCTATTTTAGTACCCAAATCAATTCTTTTTCCTTCTCTTTTGCTTCCTTTAATTGTGACAGATTTTGAATTTTCTTATTTTGGTAAGCTTGGATTGAGTTTAGATTTAATTTGATTGAGGAGAGCCTTTTATGATTCATACCCTTTCCTTTTCTTTCCCATGGCTAATTGAGACAACTTTGGTACTTGGCCATTTATAGTAAAGATCTAATCCATCTTACACTTAATTGAGAATATTATGTGGCTGATTTGTGTATGATTTATTTCAAAATATGTGACAATGATTTATTTCAAAATATGTGACAACTGCTTTACATGTTGTTATGGTAAAATGGAGTTTGTTGGACACCAAACTCCCATGATTGATCTAATTGATAATCCTTGATTATTATTTTTTTTCCTTTTATCACTCTCTCTCTCTCTCTGTTGATTTGGTGATGACTAGTATATAAGCAATATTCTCCTATTCTCTGGATCACGGGATGTTTCCTCTACTTCCAGACTTTAGACTTTACAAACTTTACACTCATATTGACTACTCTCATATTGTTAAAAGGTTCTCTACTGTGAACAAAATTGTTGATTGCTAAGTGTTGGATTTTAAATTTCTCTTATTGTTTACTGCAAACCGGTATGTCTCTTAATTCGTATACATAATTTATGAGTTTGATAGAAAGCATGACTATAGGAGTTTAAAGCTAATAACTTATTGCCTACTTGATTATGTGATCCAAACTGCCACTACTTATAGATCATGCATTAGTTATATATATTACTGTCATGATTCTTTCTTGGTACTGTTCTGGTATATGTTGTATGAAAAAAGGGCCTTTATGCATCCTATACCCCTTGACATAGAGAATGCCTAGAACCCTTGAGGTTCTCATGAAACTTTGCAATGTCAGGGATAAGTATCAAGGTTGCTATAAGTCCCTCTGGATTTCGTATATTTGTTTCGCATATTTGACAAGTTTTGCTAGAAGATGGGTTACGCGGTGAAGAGTTGCCCGGGACTGGGAGATTATTTTTTAGAACTTAGACTTTATTAATTTTATTATGCTTTATATTCATTCATTTGGGTCTGTAATAATTATTGTATAAACTTCGATAAATAATAAGATACTTTAGGGGACTTCTACGGGGGAGGGGCAAACTACGTGCTACTTGCTTAATTGTAAACCGTAGAAATTATGCCTATAGGATTTCTGTTACTATATTTGCATCCTAGTATCATGCCGAACCTTCGAAATCATAAGTTTTGTTACTATCATAAATTTTGTGCAAAGCTCAAATCTCTGCGTTTAAATCACTCTTTAAATTTTAATTCTCGTCCGTTTTGGGCGTCCTTTATTCTTAGTATCATTATCATTATTATTATTCAATGTTTCAAGCTTATGTATGCTACATGATAATTTTATTTGTGTTTAATTTATTTTTTTGCTCAAAGGTTGTCTAGCGTTTGAACATCGATTCGACTAAGAATCCGCAAGATAACAAATATGCTCAGTATTCGAAAGAAAGCTAGTCTTCTTCCTGCTAGCTCCAGGCAAAATACTTTTTGGACTATATCTCCTCTCTTCGTCCCTACTCATACACTCCCTGAACAAATATCTTCAGGCCACATTGATCGTGGCACTTTACCGAGAATGATTATATCTGGCGAAAATGAGAACAACAAGCTAGGTGCATTGCAAAAAAGGATTCATGATTTAGAGGAGAGGGTGGATGAAAAATTACGCTCTGAAAATGTTTATGACCTGAGGTATAAGAAATTATGTCTACATCCAGGAATTGAATTGCCGCTAGGGTACAAAGTTCCAAGATTCAATGTGTTTGATGGGCATGGAGATCCAATCACACATCTTAAGGATTATTGTAGCAGATTGGTTGGAACAGGACATAACGAGGCTCTTCTTATGAGGTTATTTATTCAGAGTTTATCGGGAATAACACTCACATGGTATGTCAAACAAGACTTTGACAAATGGTATTCGTGGGAAGATATGGCTCGAGACTTTGTAGAACAATATAAGTTCAACATTAAGGCCGATGCAACTATGCTAAATTTGCTCGGATTAAGAAAATTGAATCACGAGTCTTTTGAGGAATATGTAACACGATGGAGATTAGAAGCCTCTAAAGTGCGTCCTTCAATACTTGAAGAAGAATTGGTACAAACCTTCATAAGGTCACTCGATGGTGTATATTATGAATCATTATACTTTGCAAGTATTCAAAGCTTTGATAATCTGATTCGAATTGGGAAAGAATTAGAATATGGCATTCAGACGGGGAGAATCAATGATGTTTCTACAATACAAGCCATCTTTCAAACATCGAAGAGCTCACAGGATGAAAAAGGAAATAATATATCGACCCCTATACCTCAAACACAATATCATCAAAATTCTGAACAGGTCCATGCCATTTTTTATGAGCGTCCCCAGTCGTATAACCCACAAAGTTCTCCAGAGGTGTATCAGGCACCCGATTCTTCTCCACAAAAAGGGAGAAAACCTCGTACCTTTACTCCTTTAACGGAAACTTTGTCGAGTATATTTCAAAGATTGTGGGCTCAAAGAGTGTTGAAACCAATAAGGGGATGGATTCCTAGGTAGTCATCTCCGTCTTTTGATCCATCCAAAAATTGTGTTTATCACTCAAATCAAGGTCATGATATCGAGGAATGTTCAGCATTGAGGCACAAAATTCAGACTCTGATTGAGAAGGGCAAAATAAAAATGCAAAGATCACTAAACAGTAATCCTGTCATGATAAATGCAGTCATTGTTCAAGGTGATCCAACAAAAATATTTTCAAGACATTTAACAAGGAAGCGCAAGCTACATCAAAGGAATTGACGAGAACAAGACTCTCATATGCAAAGTGTTATTATCCTCTATTTGTCCGTCTTATGATCAATAAACTTTTTCTGTTTTTATTCACTCTCTTTTGTATTCCTGAACTACGTTTGACCTGATTTTCATTTGGATATGTAGGCAGCCCATTATTGGGTTCGGTCTTTAATCTAATAAAAAAATCTTCTCCTTTCACTTTCAAATCGAATTGGCCTTGACCAAGCTATCCGCTCATTAAGCCTAAATTCTTTTAATCTGTCAAGCGGCCAATAATATCATAATGTAGATTCAAAATTAGGATCGTGATGGTCAAGCGCAAGACAACCATATCTTTTGCGCTAATATTCTTCTTTGAGTGAAGCAGGAATACATGACTCTTTACATGAAAATATTGTCTGAGTTTTGAGAAACCTTAAGAACTCTACAAGGAGGCAATCTTTCGATATGGGAAGACCTGCATAAAGTATTTTATTTTAAACTGGGGCAGAAATTTTTGAGAAGTCCTCAAAAAGTTTACCAAAATACATGGCGAGCTCGAATTCACAGAATCAAAACAATGCAAAGAGACAAAGACAAGTTAAGGTACGTGTCAATCTCACCTTTTAAAACTTACAGCTTTTCTTTGAATGCAAGAATAACAAGTGTAAATCATAAATTTATTTTCGCAATCAAGAAAATTCGTCACCAAGAGATGCTCTGCTTCCTCTCGCATTTGACGCAAAGGCTAAGATGTTCTATCCTTATACTTCCGAATTATGCTACTTTTGGCCACTAAATACTTGAATTGAGCACTAGCATTTAGTTAAGCTACTTTTGATCCATTGAATATGGAAATCAGATTATTATTGCTACTAAATAATTAAATTGTGTTATTACTGAGCTACTAATATGTAGGCTCGTTCACCTTACAAAAGACATCTGAGGTTGGTCTGCCTTACAAATGGGACACCTTAGGCTTGTCCGCCTTACAAATGAACATTCAGGATCGTTCGCCTTACAAAGGAATACTTCAGGCTTGTTCGCCTTACAAATGAACATTCAGGCTCGTTCATCTTACAAAGGAACACTTCAGGCTTGTTCGCCTTACAAATGAACGTTCAGGCTCATTCGCCTTACAAAGAAACATTTCAGGCTTGTTCGCCTTACAAATGAACATTCAGGCTCGTTCGCCTTACAAAGGAACACTTCAGGCTTGTTCGCCTTACAAATGAACGTTCAGGCTCATTCGCCTTACAAAGAAACATTTTAGGCTCGCTCACCTTACAAATGAACATTCAGACTCGTTCGCCTTATAAACGTACACTTAGGCTCGTTCGCCTTACAATAAGACATCTTCTTTTGGCCCTACAAAATATATAAATTATTATTTATTTTTAAAAAAAAAAAATTCTTACGTACTAACATCCACAGGTTTAACGACTGATGATTTCTCTTTAAAGGTTTAAACTGGGGCAGAATTTTTGAGGTTCCTCAAAAATACTGCAACAACATTAAATTGATAAGCTTTCTCACCTCCTTTCTTCATTATTCTTATTTATTACTATTTTGCGCCACATTAGTCAATACTTCTCTATATTAATGAGCTAACAATTTTATCTAGTTGTGTTAGAAGCTGCAGGCAAGACAAGAAACGGCAAAGAGCAATTCTTCAAAGCATAATTCTTTATTCGTAAATCATATTCACATTTCATTTTGCTTATACTATAATCTTGTCAACTCGTGCTATCCTCATTCGAAACTCATATCTGTCAATCTTCTTTAGGGATATCATTCTAGAACTACACATGGCCTGATTCTCGTAAGACCCGAGATATGTAGGCGACTTGAAACTGAAGTTTCGGCCACATTATTTTCATAACCCCCTCTTGTTTGTTCGATTCCATAAAGAATCGTCCTCCCGATCGGACAAAATTGGCTACTAGTCAACATTCCTTGCCCGTCAATTCATCCTTCATTCTCGAACAAGGAAGGGGCAGCTGTTGACACCCAATTTTGACCTCCCTAAACCTTTCTTGGACTGTTATTTTACTGGTTATTCTTATTTTTGAAAGCTTAATTTTCCTCACATATTATTTTTATTTACTAAATAAATCATGTCTTCCATCGTCATCTTGATATTTTTTAAATTCGTACATAATAAATATATAATTTATTTCTTAATTATTACTATTTTATCATAAATTTCGTATAAAATTACATGTCACTAATTTTACGTACAATATATATACGTAATTAATTTTAAATAAAATTCTTCGCTTGATAATTATCGTTAGTTGTTATTTTATCTATTAAATTATATATACGTAGTATTTTATTTATTAAATAGCAGCCCAGTTTCAATTTCATTCCCAATTTATTTAAACTCTAGCCTCCTTTTATCTAATTTATTTCAATTCTAGACTAAAATTGAGTCAATTTGGACTCAATTTTAAATGCACCTTTTCAATTCTAATTCGGGTACCCACTGACCCGTCTGACCTGCTCCAGAACCCATTCATATTCAGAATCAAATATCAACCGTTGATCTAAAACGATCAAAGGCTGAGATTAAACCCCTAATCCCTTCCTTTTTAATTACTCACACCCTCAACCTAACCCTCATTCACTCTACACCCCACCAACCGCCACCCTCCATCTCCTCTCTTTCTCCCTCTTCACCGCCTCCACCATCGCTGCTGGCAAGCGGTTAGTCTCCGCAGCCCGGCAAACCACCCTCCCCTTCTCCTTGCTCTCCATCTCCTCTCTCTTCTCCTATGCCGACGGGCGGTGACCCACTGCCGCCGCTTCGCTTCTTCCACCATCCGGTAAAACCCCATCGATAAACCCCTGACGAACTACCTCTCTCCACTATCCTTTTCTCGTCTTACCCCGACGAGCGGCGACCACTGTCGCTGCCTCCTTTCCCGGCTAAACCCCCACGTCACCGGCGACCAACCAATAACAATCATGTCACCGCTGCTCGGACGGATCTCCGTTCGGCAGACCCCTCGAACCCCCTTTACGTTAAAACTCAAAACCCTAAAGGTTTGTCCCCTTCGACGAGGATGTCGAGTTCGTCACCCGCCATCCCTACTTTTCACGAATTGAAGTATTCCGAGGAGATTCCGGTGGAGTTATGCTGTTGACACCCAATTTTGACCTCCGTACACCTCTCACGGGCTGTTATTTTACTAGTTATTCTTATTTTTTAAGCTTAATTTTTCTCGCGTATTGCTTTATTTACTAAATAAATCATGTATTTTATCGTCGTCTTGACAGTTTTTAAATTCATATGCAATTTACAAATATATAATTTAATTCTTAATTATTACTATTTTATCATAAATTTTGTATAATATTACATGTCATCAATTTTTACGTACAAAATGTATACGTAATTTATTTATATTTTAAAATAATATATTTTGTTTGTTAATTATTTGTTAATTATTGTTAGTTATTATTTTATCTATTAAATTATATATACGTAGTATTTTATTTATTAAATAGAAGCCCGATTTCAATTTTCTTCCCAATTTATTTAAATTCTAGCCTCCTTTTATTCAATTTCTTTCAATTCTAACCTAAATTGAGTCAATGTAGCTCAATCCCAAATCCAATTTCAATTGCCCAATTCATCTAACCCGCCTGACCCGCTTGACCCATTGACCCGACCCAGAATCCTTGTTTCGATCTCAACCGTTGATCTAATCTAGTTCAACGGCCGAGATTAAACCCTCTTTATATTTCCTTTTTTAATTAGAACCCCCCCAAACCCTAACCTTCATTGTCCACGTCTCCACCAAACAAGCCGTCACCCTCACCCCTTCACACTCTCTTCTCTCTCGTCCTCTTCACCATCATCAGCGAACCCCGATGCCGGCACCACCATCTGCCACCCCCAACAGTCTCATCTCCGTCATCCCTTTTCTCCCGAAGTCACCAAACCAGCCGCCCGCTTCTCCTTCCTTCTCCTCTCTCTCTTCTCCATCATCGCCGCTGGTAAATTTCTAGCCACGACGGTACAGCAACCACCCTCACCCCTCAAAACTCTCTCTCTTCCCCTCTCTTCTTCTTTCTTCACCGCTACCACTATCGCCACCGGCGAACTGCTAGCCGGGCGGTCCTGCGCCCCCCTTTCTCCTTTTTCTCTGTCTCCTCTCTCCTCTTTTCCCCCCATCTAGCGAACCCAGGCGCCGAGACTGCCGTCGCCAAACAACCATCCTTATCCTGACCAGAAAGTTCACCAAAAACCCCAACAACGGCGAAATCCCGTTGTCCCAGTGTCGCCACCAGCGGTTTCTCCGAACAGATCGGAAACCTCAAAGGTTTTTGTTTCTCCGAACAGATTGGAAACCTCAAAGGTTTCTTGTTTCTCCGAACAGATCGGAAACCTCAAAGGTTTTTTGTTTCTCCGATGAACGACGGAAGATCCCGACGAACTAAGCGATGTTTTTGCAAATTCGTTTGGGGTCTGATTTTGTCTCACTTTTGTACTCAAGGGTATCATCGTCTACTCCGTCTCATTCTCTCCTATTACATGTTCTGATATCGGAAATCTATTTGTGAAGGTTCATGCATGTTTATTTGATTTTATTGATTTGTGACTGATTAACTTGCCGAATACAGTATGCGTGAATTTGTTTTACAAAGCTTTGGTATAAGTTAATTCTTAAATTTCGACCATATGTCTTTCCTTGTTGTTAAAATGGGTGTCTAAGCATGCTTAATTATCATGTTGTATTGCAATGGGTGAAATGGTTTAGCTGGTATCATTGTGGTGACCAATTTTGTTCTGCATGTTGTATTGGTTGGAATACTGCCTATATTCATGTCTGGAAATTTATAGCCTTTTTATTCTCATACATTTATTGATTATGAATTTAGGATTCTCTTTGCTCGTTATTTGATTACCCATGATTTAGTATCCTTTATCCTTTTATGTCTAAGACAGCTATGCTACCTATCTATTTCTGAATATTTATGGCTCATCTGCTTAAGGAAATAATCCCTTTGATTGGTTTTCTGAATATTTTCCCTCCCTTAACTAATTGTCTCAATGTTAATTCCTCCTTAATTATGGTAATCCTGATAATGTGCTCCTAATTGATTTGGCTCTGTTTAAGAGTTATGCCCTTTTGATTGCTTCTCTTGAATACTGATTTGCTCCCTTTTATCTAGTTATCATGATTTTATTAGGATAATTATGGTAAAGTTAAATGATTTGCTACCTTTAAATGATTTTATCAACCTCTTTAAGGAAAGAACTCTTTTAATTGATCTCTGAAATATCTTCCTTCTTATATTTTACTTACAACTCGCCACTATATAAACAGTCACATCCCCTTTATTGTTGGAGGGACTTGACACTCATATTGACTACTCTCATATTGTTAAAAAGCTCTCTACTGTGAACAAAATAGTTGATTGCTAAGTGTTGGACTTCAAACTTCTCTTATTGTTTACTACAAACCGGTATGTCTCTCAATTCGCATACATAATTTATGAGTTTGGTAGGAAGCATGACTATAGGAGTTTAAAGCTAATAACTTATTCCCTACTTGATTATGTGATCCAAACTGCCACTACTTGTAGATCATGTATTAGTTGTATATGTTACTGCCATTATTCTTTCTTGCTATTGTTCTGGAATATGTTGTGTGGAACAGAGAGGGCCTTAAACTTATCCTAAACCTTGACATGGGCAATGCCTAGAACCCTTGAGGTTCTCATGAAACTTTGCGATGTCAGGGACTAGTATTAGGAATCGTTATAGGCTCCCTTGCATTTTTGTATATTTGTCTTTAACAGGTTCTTTACTAGCATTTGGTTGGGACCTTGAAGAGTTGCCAGGATTCGAGAGTCTCCAAAATTTAGATCTGTTTATTTTATTTCTCATTCATTTATTTGGTCTGTAATATTTTGTATAAACTTCGATAAATAATAAGATACATTAGGGGATGTAACGGGGAAGGGGCAAACTACGTGCTACTTGCTTAATTATAAACCGTAGAAATTATGCCTATAGGATTTCTGTTGATATCATTTGCTAGAAATTATGCCTATAGGAGTGTATTAATATCGTTTGTTAGAAATCATGTTTTAGGTTTTAAAATCCGCTTCAAAAATCAGAAATCATGCTTATATGATATTTTTTGTTTCAACATGTTAAATATAATTTTTTTTACCTAGAAACCATGCCTATAGGCTTAAAACTATTTTCAGTTGCGAAACTACGCCTAGGAGTCAAATCCGTTTTAGCATATTAAAGTTAGTTTCAGCATGTTTAAATCTGTTAAATTTAATTCAGCATATTAAAATCAGTTTCAGCATATTTAAAACTGTTAAATTTAATTCAGCATATTAAAGCCACTTTCAGCATGTTTAAATATGTCAAATTTAATTCAGCATATTAAAATCAGTTCCAGCATGTTTAAAATCAGTAAATTTAGGCCCGTAATCAAATCTGTTTCAGCATGTTTAAAATTAGTAAAATTTAGGTATGCATGTTAAAAACACTAGATATTATGCTTATAGGACTTAATTAATTCCTGTATGTATTGATCATGTCCACATGTTTAAATAAAATGTCAATTTTCTAAATGTTCAATCCTAGATATCATGCTCATAAGATTAACTACGTAAATTGTTAATTGTGCGAGTTGTGAGGCCTATTCGAAACTATTATGTGCTACTTATTTTAAAGTCCATCTATGTTTTGTATGACGTTAATCTCGAGTCTCATTAAGTAGCCTTGGAATCTTATTGTCTAGACCTATATCCAAAATAGTAGTCCAATGCCTCTTGGACATTAAGTTGGGACGGGTAGGCATACTAAGGTACGCTAGATTTTTCATTTCTTTAGTACGCACTTAGGTAAAATAATCTTAATAACCAACTTAGGCGGGTAGATAGACGGATATGATGGAAATCGACCCGAGCAGAATACGACAATGTCTTTGGAATTATCTCCGGTAATAAGCCGGGCGCTGATCCGAATAGGTTAAAATTAACTTAAGTTTGTTTCTTTCCATCTGTTTGGGGTAGTTAACTAAATCACTTAGTAATTAGATCTCTTTTCCTATATCATTGTGTCATTTCTGACTTCTCGCTTATCTGATCTTTTTCATTTATTTATTTGCGTTAATTAATGCATGATTTTCTCACTTAGATTTTAATAATTAATTTGGCTTAAATACTTGTTTTAAAATAAAGTTTAATTACATAGTCTTTAGTTTAATTAATTGACCTATTATTTATCACCTATTCCCACATAAATAACGAATCCGGCAGGGACCCACATTTGTGGACCTCGAAAGGTGCTTAACACCTTCCTTTCGAGGTAACTTGAACCCTTACCCGATTCTCTGGTTGCGTAAAAATAAAATCTAATTTAGTTGTAGTTAGTTAGAACGGCGCCCTAACGCGCCTTAAATTCGTTAGGTGGCGACTCTTCACCCTCTCTTCCTAAAAGAGAGTTGTCACGTCGAAACCCGCTTTTCCGCGAGAAAAATGGGGCGCGACAGAATCATTTAATCATTTTATTACCTAGATTCGTATTCATTAGATAATAATATATGCCTAGTTTATTTATTTATTTTATAATAAAAGTTTCTTATATTTAGTCATCTAGTTATTTAAAATCGCATGTGAAGAAATGACTCGTTTAGTTAGTTAATAATTTAGCATGTTTAACTATTTATCATATTTTTAAATTAACGAGTAGAATTACGCTTAATTTATTTACTTGCATTAAAATAAAGTTTGTATGCTCATCACATAGTCATTTTAGTTTAGTAAATTATTTCGACCTTTGTTTATCACATACTCCCCACATAAATAATGAATCCGGCAGGGACCCACATTTGTGGACCTCGAAAGGTGCTTAACACCTTCCTTTCGAGGTAACTTGAACCCTTACCCGATTCTCTGGTTGCGTAGACTTAAAATTAAATTAAATTTAATTGTAATTAGTTAGAACGGTGCCCTAACGCGCCTTAAATTCGTTAGGTGGCGACTCTTCACCCTCTCTTCCTAAAAGAGAGTTGTCACGTCGAAACCCGCTTTTTCGCGAGAAAAATGGGGCGCGACAGAATGGCGACTCTGCTGGGGATACTTAGGTTCTAACCATTACGGATTTTATGTTATGTGGGAACTTGTGTTACCTTATTTTATTTAAAGAATGTTTTCTCTTCCTAATGAATTTCGTTATTCTTATTTTTTCATGTTTAGCTTGCTCTTTTGTCAAATTACTTGTGATTCTTTATCAATTTGTTTACTTGCTTTTTTCTTTACTGCTCTCATTAACTGTTCAATACGTTACTTTCCTTTTTTTTTATATATGCTACATGTTATCGCTTTTCATAACTGGAATTCCGTTCATACTTCCCCCACTTGGGAGCTTCACACTTTCACACACTATACACGTGAGTTGTGCCTTTGCACTTCTCCAAAATTCCTTTCAAATACCCATTTTAGAGAGTTGGCATAGACGTGGGGTGAGCGGATAGTTTTGCTACCGTGTGACCACGTGCCTCCTCGCATAGGAAAACCTTGAGTCCGTGTCCATCCAAATCTTGGAAACTAAGATAGTGTTGTGCCCACCCTTTATACTTAAGTCATGCATATATTAATTAAATGCGTGTTCGTGACACAAAAATGATGCATATAATTATTTGCTATGTGTTAATCTTTTATGTTTACGTTATTATTTTACCTATTCGATTATTTAATTCGTGTCCTAGCTATTATACCTTACTCTTAGAATTCCAAGCTCTAGGCGATGTTAAAATTTATTTATTTGCACTTAATGCAAGTAATTTTATAGTACCTTACCTTTTTCCTTTAGGCCCAAATCATACAATCTTAGGGCCTAGTCAAATCCTCCTTTATTCTAACGTTATAATTTGAGCTTGTCCTCTAGAAATCTTCTTTTGACGTTCAAATCATCTCTTGATTTGATCTATTCCTTGATAGGATATCCTAGACACCTTTCTAACCTCTTAGTGTAATTTGTTACCTTTAGAATATCCTTGACTCATCGCGTTCTACATGGACATATTATTTTCTCTGTCAAAATCCTATTTATTTGGGTCCATATT
The DNA here is from genome assembly GCA_003996215.1 of Jaltomata sinuosa. NCBI lineage: Eukaryota > Viridiplantae > Streptophyta > Magnoliopsida > Solanales > Solanaceae > Jaltomata > Jaltomata sinuosa. Next base: position 1,503 of record QJPP01003005.1, on the reverse strand, counting down.
TCATCGTAAGTTTGACTTTCAATCGTCAACATTCGATGTTTGTGTCATCTTTCAACTCTCGCAACTTTTGAGTTGTATAAATCCCTCATAACCTTAATTCAATTCTGAATAAATCGTAATCTATTACTCAGATAAATAAGGCATTCCGCTCTATGACTCCATAATATTGTTCTTCATAAGATTTTTTTTCTTTCGTGCATTCCTCCTTTGTTAATCATGAATATATTTCTCCTAAAGTTGACTAAAGTTGAACGTTAGATGAAAAAGAATAATGTGGAGAGAGCTCTAGTGTTCAACGATAATCGACCTTGTTCATCCTATGATTCCCTTGGCTCTTAAGATTGCATCCTAGTATCGTGCCGAACCTTCGAAATCATAAGTTTTGTTACTATCATAAATTTCGTGCAAAGCTCAAATCTCTGAGTTTAAATCAGTCTTTAAATTTTAATTCTCGTCCGTTTTGGGCGTCCTTTATTTTTAAGTATCGTTATCATTATTATTATTCAATGTTTCAAGCTTATGTATGCTACATGATAATTTTATTTGTGTTTAATTTTGCTCAAAGGTTGTCTAGCGTTTGAATATCGATTCGAATAAGAATATGCAATATGACAAATATGCTCAGTATTCGAAAGAAAGCTAGTCTTCTTCCTGCTAGCTCCAAGCAAAATACTTTTTGGACTATATCTCCTCTCTCCGTCCCTACTCATACACTTCCTGAACTACATTTGACCTGATTTCCATTTGGATATGTAGGCAGCTCATTATTGGGTTCGGTCTTAATCTAATAAAAATTTCTTCTCCTTTCACTTTCAAATCGAATTGGCCTTGACCAAGCTATCCACTCATTAAGCCTAAATTCTTTTAATCTGTCAAGTGGCCAATAATATCATAATGCAGATTCAAAATTAGGATCCTGATGGTCAAGCGCAAGGCAACCATATCTTTTGTGCTAATATTCTTCTTTGAGTGAAGCAGGAATACAGGACTCTTTACACGAAAATATTGTCTGAGTTTGGAGAAACCTTAAAAATTTTACAAAGAGGCAATCTTTCGATATGGGAAGACCTGCATAAAGTATTTTATTTTAAACTGGGGCAGAAATTTTTGAGAAGTCCTCAAGAATTTTACCAAAATACATGGCGAGCTCGAATTCACAGAATCAAAACAATGCAAAGAGACAAAGACAAGTTAAGGTACGTATCAATCTCGCCTTTTAAAACTTACAGCTTTTCTTTGAATGCAGGAATAACAAGTGTAAATCACAAAATTATTTTTTCGCAATCAAGAAAAATCGTCACCAAGAGATGCTTCGCTTCCTCTCGCATCTGACGCAAAGGCTAAGATGTTCTATCTTTATACTTCCGAATTATGCTACTTTTGGCCACTAAATACTTGAATTGAGCCACTAGCATTTAGTTAAGCTACTTTTGATCCATTGAATATGGAAATCAGATTATTATTGCTATTAAATAATTAATTGTGTTATTACTGAGCTACTAA
>QJPP01003004.1:0-81720 GCA_003996215.1 Jaltomata sinuosa | reverse complement strand
TTCAGTGGAGGCACCGTCCAGTCGAGGAGGCTACCTGGGAGACCGAGAGAGATATGCGGGATCAGTATCCGCAACTATTTTAGCCTTCAGGTACCCCCTTGACCTTGACTTTCGAGGACAAAAGCCCTTTTTAGTAGTGGATGATGTAATGACCCTTCCGGTCATTTCCACGTTTGAGTTTTGAAGTCAAGCAAATCGACAAAAGATATCGTAAGACCTTTAACAAATTTTCTGAACCTTGGGTCAAATGTATCAGGACTTTTCTCCCAATATATAAAGAGTTAGAAGTCCCCCGAGATACCAAATCGAAGGTCTACGAGTCTAGTTTCCAACGCACAAAACCTCACGTCCAACGGGTCTCGGAGTAAAAAGTTATGACTGTTTTACCGCGGACTGTCTGGCAGAAAACGGGTTACGAACCGGGTCGCGAATCGGGTCGGGTTAAACTCGATTTAAGCCTCAACGTCACATTTTAAAATGCCATTTCAGTTTCGAAACAGTGATAAAACATAAGGGAGGATCCCGAGAGAATTCTTGAGTATCGAAATCGTGCGTTGGCGAATTACGAGCCTAAACTTAAGAATTTTTAGCATCGTGCGTATATTTGAAATATTTATTTAAAAGTTGAATTTGGTAAAAATTATATTAGTATTACCTTTCCAAAATATTTTAAAAGGTTTATGAAAAATATCTTTGATACGATATAAGTGTATATGTATTTATTTTATAAGGTTTTTTATACTCCGTAATATTTTAACGGAGATAGTAAATTTAGTTATGTTAAAATTTATTTTTATAATATAGTAGGTTTTATTCGAAATAATTTTCTAATGATTATGGTATATTCAAAAATTATATTTATTATACCACGAACTTACGCAATACCCGAGTTTATACCTAACAGAGAGAAATTGGTTGCCACTGATAACGCCCAAACTACACCTCTAATTAAAGAAGCGTAAGCGGTCGTAGTCAAATATAGAACCCAACAAAGGTTGGGGTCGAATCCCACAGAGAATATGGTGAAGATTAAGCCTTTAGTGAAGTATGTGACTAATGGTCAATAGTTTTCGGTAAATAAAGGGGGGGGGGGTTTTTGTATGAACAAAAGCAAATAATAAACGTATGAATGATAATCAATAGGAGAATGAACTAGGGAAGTGTTTACCATGGCGTTAGTAACAATGTCGATTCTAGGCTTAATCGGGTTCTTTTTATATGCGTGTCACGATGTGATTGAAGCAATGGTATCGTCTAAACGTCTCTCGACCAAATAAACAAATTTCCTTTTCTATTCTCTCGACCTCGAAAAGATGTGCTTTTTAGATTTCAATCCTAAACATCAAGTAGATTAATCTAGTTACAGCATTAATCATTAGACGAGAGTTAGTAGTCTCGAATCCTTGTTGTTAATCAAGTTTCCCGGTTTTAATCTCTTTACTCAAGCAAATTAAACCTAGGCATGTTCTAATGTTTGCAACCACTAGAAAACGTTAAATAATGAATGATTAACAACGTGACAATACATATATTGAACCCAACGCTACCCGGAATCTATATCGCTACGTTTGCCATGGCTCCCACAACCCTAGTTGTGGGAGGTTTAGTTACTCATGCTTGTAGAAGAATAGAAGAAAGTTATATTCATAATAAAGAAAAGAGATCCTTACAATGTAGTGAAAACAATCTTCAATTATTCCAAGAACAAGAACAACAAAAACAAAATCCCAAGAACGATTCAAGAACACGAATTCAAGAAGTAGAAAACGTGTTTCTTGCTCTCCAAGTCGACTAAAACTCCTAAAATTATTTAGTAACGTGTGTAAAAACTATTGGAAAGGTAATATGTAAAATAAACCTAACATAGGGTATTTATAGGAGTCAAAGAAACCAAATCCAAAACGGGTTAGGAATCCTAAAAGCGGGCAGCCGTTGGCGCGCCACTATTTTGGTGTGACGGCCCGGCTGACGGACCGTCACTGCCTTGATGGACCGTCGCCGAAACCGTCACCCTTAGGCAGTGGCTGCCTCCTCCTTGACGGTCACTGTGACGGACCGTCACATGTGTGATGGGCCGTCACTCCGGCCGTCACTCTTAGGCAGAATCTCTTTTTCGCGTATTTCCTTCCGTTTCCATGTTTGTCTCCATTTCCTACAAATATAACATAAAAACATCAAAAACGACGACGGTTGCTTGAAAACGTACGATTGTTCTTAGTTAAAAGGAGTCGAAAGTGCCGTAAATTGGCGGCACATCAACACCCTCAACTTAAAACGTTCGCTTGTCCTCAAGCAACATAACATAAAAACAATAAGACGACTCAACTAAGAACACAAACTCATGTCTCTAGCAACTCATGGTCATTCAAAACTTATTCAATTAAATCAAGCTCCCTCGTAGCACACGAATGTATGAAACACTAACTTGCAAGGATCCAAACATGTCATTCCGATATGATAGAACATTCTACATACACACGCGCAGCTATCCTAACAATCAATAGACAATACAGAAATCTTGGTGCCCTCACCACAAAGAAATCCCACACACAAGATTTGGGACTAGGTAAGCGCTCACACTCACAAACGATTTCAAACAATGCACATGCGATACCATAGGCTTGCCCTTACTATTCTATTTCAGTTCTTCAGAAAGCAGCTCAGGATCACTACAGGACTTGTTTAGGCTTGTAATGAGGCTTCGGGTGCAGGTATGATACATTTAGGGGTTAGTGACTAAGCCCTCCTTGGAACTACCGACGTCTTATTACCACATAACTTAACGTTGTCCATCCTTATTCACCTTGATATTTCCTTCTTTCTAGCTACAGGTGCGGCCTCTTTATTTTAACAATTCTTTTTATTACTTTTTCGATCTTTTTCATCTCCTTTTTTTTCTTTCTTTTATTAGGCACACACCCGAATTTTCATTCTATTCAAAACCAATCTTCTCCATCCTCTTTTTCTGATCATTCACCTCTATAGTAGCCACCCTCAACTTAGGCTGATTGCCTGAGTTGAGGTGCACGATGTCCTAGGAAGGACCAGGGCCAAAACAGGGTTTACCTCTATAGTAGCCACCCTCAACTTAGGCTGATTGCTTGCGTTGAGGTGCACGATGTCCAAGGAAGGACCAGGGCCAAAATAGGGATTGAAAGTTAAACGGGAATGGTGACAGGTTATTGAAACAATAAGGTTAATTTGGCTCAAACAGGGATCAAGGGATTATTTATATTTGGACGGTCTTTTAGGTTAAGTGGACTGCACACAAAAAGGGCCTGTGATCCTTTCCTAAGCAACCAAACTTCAAACTTAACAAAATAGACCGGGCAAGTTCTAGATGCATGCACAGAGTAAGAATTTATAACAATTAATCTCACACACTCTTAGCACCAAGAAACCATATCGCTACCCAACTATCAAACAACCGCTCTGCTTAAGCATACTCATTCTATCATATTCACACAATGACATCTAAAGATCCAGACAGTCAATCATTTCAACATAAGTACAAAACCAGAAAATTTTTAAAGGGGCCTCGTTTTTAGTCAAGAAAAACGCCATGCTCATCACTATAGACACTAAAAAAAACAAAAATTTAAAATAACAACCTAAACATGCCGGTTCTACTAGATAGCACACCGGAGGGAAAAGAAACACGGCAACAAAAACCCTCGGTGGTGACTCACAGGTTTCCCACTTTTTGATAACGCCCAAACTACACCTCTAATTAAAGAAGCGTAAGCGGTCGTAGTCAAATATAGAACCCAACAAAGGTTGGGGTCGAATCCCACAGAGAATATGGTGAAGATTAAGCCTTTAGTGAAGTATGTGACTAATGGTCAATAATTTCCGGTAAATAAGGGGGGTTTTGTGTAAACAATGCGTAAACAAAACAAGCAATTAACGTATGAATGATAATCAATAGGAGAATGAACTAGGGAAGTGTTTACCATGGCGTTAGTAACAATGTCGATTCTAGGCTTAATCGGGTTCTTTTTATATGCGTGTCACGATGTGATTGAAGCAATGGTATCGTCTAAATGTCTCTCGACCAAATAAACAAATTTCCTTTTCTATTCTCTCGACCTCGAAAAGATGTGCTTTTTAGATTTCAAACCTAAACATCAAGTAGATTAATCTAGTTACAGCATTAATCATTAGACGAGAGTTAGTAGTCTCGAATCCTTGTTGTTAATCAAGTTTCCCGGTTTTAATCTCTTTACTCAAGCAAATTAAACCTAGGCATGTTCTAATGTTTGCAACCACTAGAAAACGTTAAATAATGAATGATTAACACGTGACAATACATATATTGAACCCAACGCTACCCGGAATCTATATCGCTACGTTTGCCATGGCTCCCACAACCCTAGTTGTGGGAGGTTTAGTTAATCATGCTTGTAGAAGAATAGAATAAAGTTATATTCATAATAAAGAAAAGATATCCTTACAATGGAGTGAAAACAATCTTCAATTATTCCAAGAACAAGAACAACAAAATCCCAAGAACGATTCAAGAACACGAATTCAAGAAGTAGAAAACGTGTTTCTTGCTCTCAAAGTCGACTAAAACTCCTAAAATTATTTAGTAACGTGTGTAAAAACTATTGGAAAGGTAATATGTAAAATAAACCTAACATAGGGTATTTATAGGAGTCAAAGAAACCAAATCCAAAACGGGTTAGGAATCCTAAAAGCGGGCAGCCGTTGGCGCGCCACTGTTTTGGTGTGACGGCCCGGCTGACGGACCGTCACTGTTGTCACGACCCAATTTCTCGGTCATGATGGCACCTACAACCCCCGGTAGGTGAACCAATCCCCGTAGCCCAGAACGGTTAGTAATGGGCTACTATCTAGCAAATAAGGGAACAAGACGAATAAAATAGATAACAGGAGTATATACTTATACATATGCGGAAATTAACTCAACCCCAAGACCTGGTATCATAGTACAGAGCCAAACTAAATACATGGAGTACAAATAAACCAAAACTATATATACAGATGTCTCTGAATGGTAATAGAGTACATGAAGCAAAAGATAAACTAAAGCTAAGCTCCGATCGCCAAGAGCTCACCCTCAGCCTGAAGTAGTCCTCACAGATCTCCAAGCACGAATCACAACGATCTAACGGCGATGGCCCACGCTAAGATCTGCACCCAAAGATGCAGGGGTAGGGGTGAGCACCATATGCGAAGCATAAGGTACCCAGTAGGTATCATAGGCCGACTGGGCACATATAAGATAAAAGCGCAGTAATAGACAGAATAGAAGCAAGTAGTCACAGAAATCAACGAAAGGTACACAGGAACTAGCCCAGAGGGAAATCAACAGAACCACATGTAAGGCTAGCAAGCAGAATATACACACCAAAGGCACAGGTGAAAGTAAGAAATAACGCACCTGGGGTCCTTGCAATAACAGTGTATATAAAATAAGTTTACGAAATGGACGGTATACCGGTAACCTCAAGTGTAAGAAGAAGAGAGAAAGAGTAATAATAGGCATGCTCAGAGACATGAATCAACTCAACTAATCATACCAATCTCATACTTATCCATAATAGAGAACAATTCTGTAAGTCAAAAAGCAAAAGTCTACCTACAGTCCCTCGGCCGCCCATACAACCGAGGAACACAAACAAGTGAAAACAAACCCCTCCGGCATCCCATACTACCGGAGCGTACAATCAGCAAACAGCAAACAAGGGTGGAACCTCGAACCATGAATGATATGATGCATGAAGATCTCAAGTGCCATAGTATCTCTGTATGTACCTCCTCCGGCGCCGATCCGGCCCAACAGGTAGGTTCCATGGAAGGACTCTGCCCGTATACCTCTACTCCACCGTATACCCCTCCTCCGGCACACGCAGCCCGTAGCCCCTGGCCCGGATGGCAAGGTCCATGGAGGTCCCAGACCCCATACTAAAACTCAGTATCAGAACATGTATCAAGATAGAGACCCAGTCTCGATATCAAGATAGAGACCCAGTCTCGAATATGCATGCCCAGACCCTGTCCAGGACTAAAAATAGTAGGAAAATATCTCAAAAACCCCTCCAAGGGTGCCCGGGCGTAGCCGGGTCTAAACAGTAAAAAGTCATCTCAGGTGCTCGGTCCGACCGAGGCTAAAAATCATCTCAAGTAACAAGAAAACTCAACTAGCACCCCGGCCCTGCCGAGTCTAGCGATAATCATAAAACTGATGATTTTAAACATAATTTTACTTTCTTGCCCAAAAATCTCCACAAGTGAAATCAACCATTTCCAAATCATTTCCATCAAAAATGGGCCCCCCGGGCCATGCAAGGTTTAGAAAACAGTGCCAGTAGGCCCGAAGCCAAAACCACAGTAAAACGTGGATAAAACCTCTTTATATGCATGGAAATGGTATGATCACACACAATAGCTGCCCCGCAGCTCACAATCAACCTATCGACCCTGCACAGGCCCACAGCTACTCAGCAAGCATAACCAGCCTAGAAGGATAATTCTATGCCCGGGACTCGCGGACATTCCCAAAATCCCACCTTCTATGTTCCAGAGTCAACAAGCCTCACAGGACCACAAGGGTAAATAAAATATATCGGCAAATACTACAAGCAACGGAGGAATAAAAATAGGCGGACATGAATAAAGCGGTCAAGGTCTGTGGTACCAACCTAATAAACCAACCCAAGGATGCCCATTAATACAATTTTATTTTATATATACGGAGTCTAGGGAAAATAAACCGTAACCTACCTGTCGTCCGACGACAAGCTGCTGGAACAACGATGTCCAAGCTCGAACCACTCCGAGAAAATCCAAAACTAAATCGGAATCGGATTCGGATTTGGGACGGAATAACTTGACGTAGATAATTGATGTTTATCAATTATTAACTAGGTTCATCCACAATTTCCTTTTCAAGTGATAGATAAATTTTCAAGGGAGAAAAAGAATCCCCAAGAATTGCTAAAGTTGCAATCCTATCTTACTACTGTAGCCGACCCAATTGCTAGCTAAAATATAAGCTAGATAGAATAGATAAATAAGAATGACCAATTGGACCCAAAAGGTGCCACTCATCAGTGAAATATATTGACACCACACCAGTTAGTGGACTGCTGGCCACTCTCTCCACCTCCACGTGTTGTGGAGGTGGCAATATTTAATATTTTCCAGCCCGTTATGTATATATTCGGGTATTGAATAAATTCGTGGTAAAATAAATATAATATTTTAAATAGACCATAATTTATAGAAAATTATTTCAAACAAAACCTACTATATTATAATAATAATTTTCAATATAACTAAGTTTACTATCTCCGTTAAAATATTACAGAGTATAAAAACCTTATAAAATAAATACATATATACTTATAACGTATCAAATATATTTTTCATAAACCTTTAAAATATTTTGAAAAGGCAATAATAATATAATTTGTACCAAATTCAACTTTTAAATAACGTATTTTCAAATACACGCACGATACTTATAAAGTTCTTAAGTTTAGGCTCGTAATTCGCCTACGCACGATTTCGATACCCAAGAATTCTCTCGGGATCCTCCCTTATATTTTATCACTGTTTTGGAACTGAAATGGCATTTTAAAACGTGAAATTGAGGCTCAAATCGAGTTTAACCCGACCCGGTTCGCGACCCGATTCGCAACCCGTTTTCTGCCAGACAGTCCGCGGTAAAATAGTCATAACTTTTTACTCCGCAATCCGTTGGATGTGAGGTTTTGTGCGTTGGAAACTAGACTCGTAGACCTTCGATTTGGTATTTTGGGGTACTTCTAACTCTTTATATATTGGGAGAAAAGTCCCGAGACATTTGACCCAAAGTTCAGAAAATTTGTTAAAGGTCTTACGATATCTTTCGTCGATTTGCTTGACTTCAAAACTTAAACGTGGAAATGACCGGAAGGGTCATTACAACTGCCTTGACGGACCATCCCGGAACCGTCACCCTTAGGCAGTGGCTGCCTCCTCCTTGACGGTCACTGTGATGGACCGTCACATGTGTGACGGGCCATCACTCCGGCCGTCACTCCGGCCGTCACTCTTAGGCAGAATCTCTTTTTCGCGTATTTCCTTCCGTTTCCATGTTTGTCTCCATTTCCTACAAATATAACATAAAAACATCAAAAACGACGACGGTTGCTTGAAAACGTACGATTGTTCTTAGTTAAAAGGAGTCGAAAGTGCCGTAAATTGGCGGCACATCAACACCCTCAACTTAAAACGTTCGCTTGTCCTCAAGCAACATAACATAAAAACAATAAGACGACTCAACTAAGAACAGAAACTCATGTCTCTAGCAACTCATGGTCATTAAAAATTTATTCAATTAAATCAAGCTCCCTCGTAGCACACGAATGTATGAAACACTAACTTGCAAGGATCCAAACATGTCATTCCGATATGATAGAACATTCTACATACACACACGCAGCTATCCTAACACTCAATAGACAATACAGAAATCTTGGTGCCCTCACCACAAAGAAATCCCACACACAAGATTTGGGACTAGGTAAGCGCTCACACTCACAAACGATTTCAAACAATGCACATGCGATACCATAGGCTTGCCCTTACTATTCTATTTCAGTTCTTCAGAAAGCAGCTCAGGATCACTACAGGACTTGTTTAGGCTTGTAATGAGGCTTCGGGTGCAGGTATTATACATTTAGGGGTTAGTGACTAAGCCCTCCTTGGAACTACCGACGTCTTATTACCACATAACTTAACGTTGTCCATCCTTATTCACCTTGATATTTCCTTCTTTCTAGCTACAGGTGCGGCCTCTTTATTTTAACAATTCTTTTTATTACTTTTTTGATCTTTTTCATCTCCTTTTTTTTCTTTCTTTTGTTAGGCACACACCCGAATTTTCATTCTATTCAAAACCAATCTTCTCCATCCTCTTTTTCTGATCATTCACCTCTGTAGTAGCCACCCTCAACTTAGGCTGATTGCCTGAGTTGAGGTGCACGATGTCCTAGGAAGGACCAGGGCCAAAACAGGGTTTACCTCTATAGTAGCCACCCTCAACTTAGGCTGATTGCTTGCGTTGAGGTGCACGATGTCCAAGGAAGGACCAGGGCCAAAATAGGGATTGAAAGTTAAACGGGAATGGTGACAGGTTATTGAAACAATAAGGTTAATTTGGCTCAAACAGGGATCAAGGGATTATTTATATTTGGACGGTCTTTTAGGTTAAGTGGACTGCACACAAAAAGGGCCTGTGATCCTTTCCTAAGCAACCAAACTTCAAACTTAACAAAATAGACCGGGCAAGTTCTAGATGCATGCACAGAGTAAGAATGTATAACAATTAATCTCACACACTCTTAGCACCAAGAAACCATATCGCTACCCAACTATCAAACAACCGCTCGGCTTAAGCATACTCATTCTATCATATTCACACAATGACATCTAAAGATCCAGACAGTCAATCGTTTCAACATAAGTACAAAACCAGAAAATTTTTAAAGGGGCCTCGTTTTTAGTCAAGAAAAACGCCATGCTCATCACTATAGACACTAAAAAAAACAAAAATTTAAAATAACAACCTAAACATGCCGGTTCTACTAGATAGCACACCGGAGGGAAAAGAAACACGGTAACAAAAACCCTCGGTGGTGACTCACAGGTTTCCCCACACCCTCAACTTAGACTCATGCATTGTCCCCAATGCATCTATATGAAAGCAAAAATCTGTGAGAGAAAGGAATACCTGTGAAGTCGATATGACTCAGATTTTGGAATGATGTTGGAGACCGCCAGGGTCTCCAAAACAAGAGAACTCGATGGAGTGTGGCGTTCCAGCTTCCTTTTTGGGCTCCATCGCTAGTCGCGACAACTTCTTCGCTCTTTCTTTGCAGATTCTCTTGTGGTGTTTTCTTTTTCTTGACCTTTCACCTCTTTCCTTTACCTGCTTCTCCTCAAGATACGCGTCCGCAGGGCCTTCCTCAATAGCATTGATGACCGCGACCACCCTCATGTCACTTGGTTGCTTCATCAATTTGGACACATCAAACTTGACCACTTTATTGTTTAATCGGAAGGTCAGTTCATTTTTTTCCATGTCAACCAATGCTCTTGCTGTGGCTAGCAATGGTCGTCCCAAGATTATGGGAACTTCGAAATCCACTTCGCAATCCAAGATCACAAAGTCAGCTGGGAAGATAAGCTTACCGATCTTTACTAGCACATCAGACAATACTCCCACAGGTCGCTTTACCGAACGGTCAGCCATCATTACTCTTATGGACGTTGGTTTAGGAGCTCCCAAACCCAGTTGTTTATAGATGGCTAGCGGCATCAAGTTGATGCTAGCACCCATATCACACAAGGCTTTCCCGAAGTTGAGCTTCCCAACAGTGCAGGGAACAGTAAACGCACCTGGGTCTTCCTTCTTTTCTACTAACGATCTAGAGGAAATAGCGCTGCAGTGGTGGAGGTTGTCTTCCGGTTCAAAACTTACCGACCTCTTCTTTGTAATCAAGTCCTTCATGAACTTGGCATAACCGGGCATTTGTTCAAGCGCTTCCACCAATGGTATGTTTATTGAAATCTGCTTCAGCATGGTCATGAAGTTCAGGAACTTACCATCGTCAGCTTTCTTCTTCAAACGCTGTGGGAACAGAGGTGGTGGCCGAGGCATCATAGTTGGAGGCTTTTCAGCTTCCTTGCTTTTCTCCGCGGGCTTTGGAGTTTCCTCCTCTACCGCCTCTTCATCATCCGCAGCATCACCTTGAGTCTGAGTTACTGGATGTGATTCCAGTAATATTTTTCCGCTTCTTGTGGTGATCGCCATACAGCTTGCGTCATTCCTCGGATGAGTCGTGTCACTCGGCAAGGTACCTGTCTTCCTTTGGTTCAGAGATGCCGATATTTGCCCCACTTGCTGCTCCAGCTGCTTGATCGCGGTGGAATGTGACTCTACTACCTGACTCAACGTTGATAACTCAGTCCTCATCTCCTTTACCCCAGAGTCGGTCGATTCCACCTTCAGCAGCATCTTTGCCATCATGCTCTCCAATTTCGACGTCCCTGTCTCAGTGCTAGCTCTATCCCGATTACCAGGTGGAACATACATCCCACCTTTATCAGTGTGGTTCCTCCAGTTTCCTTGGTCGCGATCTCTGTAGTCGGTTTTCTCATAGTGGTTGTCTCTCTGATAGTTCCGACCTTGGTTTCCTTGACCATTGGCCTGGAAACCCCCCAAGTAATTCGCTTCCTCAGTTTCCAACTCTGCTGCTCTACCTTGGGACCCCACAGCTTTTACCTTCTCCATACCTCCTGAGAACAAGTGCTTGGTCAGTAGGTCCAACTGCGTTTTCAGATGCGCCATGTCTTGGTCGCGCTCCTCCTCTTTCCTGCGCTGCTCAGCTGACACACCAACTACTTACGTACTAGCTGCTACCTCTGAATCTCGTGTGTGCCAGGCCCTGTTGGTTTTGGTGAGCTTGTCCAAAGTAGTTGTGGCCTCAACAAAGGTGAGACCCATGAATGCACCACCTGCTGCGTTGTCTAACGTCGGCTTGGTAGCCGAATTCAGTGCCCGGTAGAACGTCTGCATCAAAAAGTTATCGGTCAACTGATGGTTCGGGCATTGTGTTATCTTCTTTTTGAATCGCAACCAAGTCTCGTGCAGTGCTTCGTGCGGTTGCTGCCTAAAGTTGCTAATCTCGTCCCTCAACTGTATCATCCGAGAGGGAGGAAAGAACCTTTCTAGGAAAGCTCCTCTCAACTCTCCCCACGTTGCGATAGAGTCGGGGGTCAGCTCTGTCAACCACAATGCTGCCTCATCAGACAGAGACAACGGAAACAACCTGAGCCTGATCGCTGTCTGACTCACGCCCGGTAGTTCAAACGACTTGCATATGCCCACGAAATTCATTAGGTGCTGGTTTGGATCCTCCCCAGCGACACCTCGGAACACTCCTCTCAAGTTCAACAGCTGGATCATCGTGCTAGTGATGTTGAACTTGGCTCCGGGCGGTAGCGGTGGAACAACAATGGCGCCCGTAGCGCCAGCTCCATCTAAGTCGAGATCCTCATCATTCCGTGCGATCTCATCCTGCAGACCACCAGCATTCAGATTTTGTTGGGCCTGCAGTTCTGCAGCGATCCTCGCTGCCTCTAGTTGTGCGGCCATATTCCGCCTCAATGTTCTAGCAAGCTCGGGGTCGTAAGGTAAAATTTGTTCCCCCGAACCTTCGGGTACTTGGCATGCACAACTGCGTACCCTGTCAAAGACAAAAACAACAAATAAACGTAAAGCAGGAAATTATGACTAAGAGTCAAATAAACACACCAGACTTAATAAACAACCGTATTCCCCGGCAACGGTGCCACTTTTTGATAACGCCCAAACTACACCTCTAATTAAAGAAGCGTAAGCGGTCGTAGTCAAATATAGAACCCAACAAAGGTTGGGGTCGAATCCCACAGAGAATATGGTGAAGATTAAGCCTTTAGTGAAGTATGTGACTAATGGTCAATAATTTCCGGTAAATAGGGGGGGTTTTGTGCGTAAACAAAACAAGCAATTAACGTATGAATGATAATCAATAGGAGAATGAACTAGGGAAGTGTTTACCATGGCGTTAGTAACAATGTCGATTCTAGGCTTAATCGGGTTCTTTTTATATGCGTGTCACGATGTGATTGAAGCAATGGTATCGTCTAAACGTCTCTCGACCAAATAAACAAATTTCCTTTTCTATTCTCTCGACCTCGAAAAGATGTGCTTTTTAGATTTCAACCTTAAACATCAAGTAGATTAATCTAGTTACAGCATTAATCATTAGACGAGAGTTAGTAGTCTCGAATCCTTGTTGTTAATCAAGTTTCCCGGTTTTAATCTCTTTACTCAAGCAAATTAAACCTAGGCATGTTCTAATGTTTGCAACCACTAGAAAATGTTAAATAATGAATGATTAACACCGTGACAATACATATATTGAACCCAACGCTACCCGGAATCTATATCGCTACGTTTGCCATGGCTCCCACAACCCTAGTTGTGGGAGGTTTAGTTAATCATGCTTGTAGAAGAATAGAAGAAAGTTATATTCATAATAAAGAAAAGATATCCTTACAATGGAGTGAAAACAATCTTCAATTATTCCAAGAACAAGAACAACAAAAACAAAATCCCAAGAACGATTCAAGAACACGAATTCAAGAAGTAGAAAACGTGTTTCTTGCTCTCCAAGTCGACTAAAACTCCTAAAATTATTTAGTAACGTGTGTAAAAACTATTGGAAAGGTAATATGTAAAATAAACCTAACATAGGGTATTTATAGGAGTCAAAGAAACCAAATCCAAAACGGGTTAGGAATCCTAAAAGCAGGCAGCCGTTGGCGCGCCACTGTTTTGGTGTGACGGCCCGGCTGACGGACCGTCACTGCCTTGACGGACCGTTGCCGGAACTGTCACCCTTAGGCAGTGGCTGCCTCCTCCTTGACGGTCACTGTGACGGACCGTCACATGTGTGACGGGCCGTCACTCCGGCCGTCACTCTTAGGCAGAATCTCTTTTTCGCGTATTTCCTTCCGTTTCCATGTTTGTCTCCATTTCCTACAAATATAACATAAAAACATCAAAAACGACGACGGTTGCTTGAAAATGTACGATTGTTCTTAGTTAAAAGGAGTCGAAAGTGCCGTAAATTGGCGGCACATCAATGAGAAAATTAGATTTTTTTTAAAAAAAAAAAGTCTAAAAACACAAAAAGATTTTTCTTTTGTTCCTTAGAGTAAAATAGTTTTTTTTTAATTTTTAGTTTTTTATCTCTTTAGAAGAGCGTACTTCGCCCACCCCTTGGTTTTTCTTTTTGATTCTTTTCGAGGAGGTGCCTTTTGAATAGACTATCCTTTTTATTTTTAGAGTAGTTTTGTTTTATTTTTAGGAAGAGTCTTTAGGACCAATTGAATACTAGGGCTTTACTTAAGTGCTATAATTGACCGAATGATGCAAGTTGATTTTGAACTTGATAGAATGATGTGAAAAGTGACGACGTTCAAAAGCACTCTCCCAAAGGAGGTGGTAACGATCGCCAAGAAAAACAAGTAAGTAACCCAATGAGATGTCAGAATCAAATCCACGGAGAATAGGACAATGGCTTGCCACTAAATGTCATAATTCAATTCACTAGAGCGAGCAATTGTTCGAGCAAATAAAGTAAAATTGGGGGAAAAAAGGTTCTGGAAAATAATTCGCAATGTGACAAAAGCAGACGTAAACACAATTTGAGTAATCAAGAGAAGAAAGACTAGGGGTGTGCTTCTGATGGAGTTTTGCAATGGGATGGGTATTTATTATTCATACAAACTCTCAATTAAAATTATGGGTAGCTTGGTTTAAGTAGATCTAGTAGTTTTTCAACCTTCCAAATATATTTAGTATTGTATTTACTCAAGCCCCATAGTTTGACATTTAAGCCAACTAATTAATGGTTAGGTGAATCAAACTATCTCTAGATTTGATTCTTAGATGGAAATTTCCTTCAATCAAGCTATTTATAGCCTTGATTTGTGGTGAAAATCTCAAATTCCCACTATTGAATTCTTACCCAAATTATGAACTCCTTCTTCAAGAAAGTACAAAATCAGTAAACTAATTCAATGTTTGCAAACATTAATTTTATATTTAAAATATAAAGAATTCAATAAGCCCATACTAATAATCAATTATGAGCACAAATAATCAACACCCATTTCCAAATTCAAATACCCATCATGCACACACCTTTAGAATAAACTTAAGCTACTCATATCAAAGGAATAAGAGAAGATAACAATTGGGTTTTCCAAAATTTCATTCATTAGGTAATCTAAGTTCAAATTCCAAGCTCCAAATTATTTACAAATGGTGTTTTTCAATAAGAAAGAAGAAGAGGGAAAGTGTACTCTCTCACTCTCTTCCTTGGGAAAGTAAAAACTGATGAATAAATTCTTAGTATAGATCCCAAAAAGGGTTTTAGAACCATCCCAAATACGTCACACACAATTGGACAAAATTACCCTTCGGGGCATATGTGATGTAAAGAGCAAAGGCACCTGCGATCGCCCCTTGAAGTTTATGGATCGCAGGTGCCTAACTTCTCAATCAGTGAAGAACCACCAGTGTGCGAAGTCAGGTGCGAGGGAATGGGCAATCGCCCTTGGCAAAGTGCGGCTCGCATACAGATGAATGTTCAATCAATGTCTAAGCTTCAATGTGCATTGGCACTTGTGAAACGCAGCTGCCTTCTTGCAGCTCACATATCATCTCGCCCTTCTCAATAGAGCTTTACCCTTTCGATTATCTTTGTACTTCAACTTCATTTTAAGCTCTTTTGGGTTCAAATCCTTTTCTTTCTTCATTTGCCTAAGAGTACCTATATTCACGACAATAAAGGCAATAAGTACCTCTAATTCACATTAAAACATGATAATAATTCATGAATAAAGGCTCAATAAGTTGGTAGATTACCAACTTATCAGACCCCTAAACTTGAACTATTGCTTGTCCTCAAGCAAAACACTCATAAGGTAGGATCGAAATAGGTTCTCAAAACACAAGGGTTGTACAAAAGATTATATTGACTCAAAAACTTAAGAAAATATCAAACAAAAGACTCAAAACAAAAAATCTCAACTACGATGCTCATCTCAATTGGTATCACCAAAATCTCAAGGCAAGTACTCATTTCAAAACTCTTATAAAAAAGATTTCACTTTTCATTAAAAAGCAGGGGATTTGTCATTCAAAACAAGATTATCAAGCTTTTCAAGTCATTGGCATTGACCTTCAAGGTTTGCCTTGAGATTCTCCACACAACTTGTCTCAGTCATTCCTCTCAATTGAAATAGAGACCTTATTATTCGTTTCAAGTATGTGATGCAACTCACCACAAGAGAGAATCCCACTCACAATCATGCAATTTACAATAAAGGGATTATAAGAGAACCAAAGAGACTCTCACTCTCTCAAAGAAGTTTGAGTGCATAGGCATTGAACCATAGGCTTACCCTTCATGTAATTCGCATCTAATATAGAGTTACCAAGCTCAGAATCACCAAGGACTTGCGAGTAACGATGTTGCCAGGTGAGGATTGCATTTGGCTCAAGTGACTAAACTTCCCTAATGCTATTTGTATTCATTCAATGCACCGCTCATATTTTTGAACATTAATTTCACCTCATTTCTCCCTCACACAACCCAAGCTTCCCTTTAACTTTATTCATACAACAACCTTTTGTTACACTCATTTGGTAGCACCAACTTCTTTCTTTATTTTCCATTCATTCTCTACATGGAACATTTTTGAGCAATTTTTATTTTAAACATAAGCAAAAGTAAAACAAGAATATGTTCTCCTCGGGCATGCAATCATAAGTATCAGTAAAACTACCCAGAACATGTGTCTCCTCGGGCATGCAAGTTTAATTAGTCAGTAAAATCGTCTGGAACACGGGTCTCCTCGGGCGTGCAAGTTTATTGAAAGATGAAACCCGTAGTAAAGTAGAACAAATCCTTTAGAAATCTGAAATTCATAGCCATGGTGGAAAGCCTCTTTTTAATGCCAAAAAATCAATATTTTTCTTTCAACTCGTGCCATGAACTATGCATGCGAATGTAGGAATGCATAAGTATCATCCCATAAATCATGTAAGTACAAGCACACACACTAACATGGTAACCACCTTCACATCGAGATTGTTTTAACCTGGAGTCCACCAGTCTAAGTCCAAGGTCTCAGGCCCACAGTCTTATAACATAAAAAGTATAGAAATAACACGATAACAACAAGAGCTAGAGGAGGAAAACTATTTTGTCACAACCTACTACTCCAACCTATACCGAGGATACCTAATCTATTACTAATCCCATGGTCTAGTCATAAATAGATAACAAATGACCTAAAACTAAGGTAAGGTAAAAAACTAACCAAATTAAGTTAAGGCTGTTCAGCATACTGACCTGGAATCCAGCCAATCCAGCACCCATAATCTTGGGCCCACCAATACACAATATATGATAACAGGAATATGAGGAAGAAATGATACATTATAAATATAAAACAAACAGTAAACATCTACTCTACCACCAAGTCCTCTCCTAATCATATGCTAAGGTTTCCTAATCTAATCACACAAGTCATAAGAAGTCTAAACTCAGCTAAGGCATTTGACTATAAACCCAAGGATGCTATAGATACTACGCTATGACTTACAAAGAAATACAATCTACACTAAGTATTTCTGAACAAGATTCTACTCTAAGACCTCTAAATGGACTCTTAGGGCTAAGATACCTAAGGAGAGCGTAACCAACCACAATATTTTCCAATCTATAGAAGTCTATTATATGAATACCTTAAATGAGCAAAGTCTAAATGTAAGTAAGTCGTAACCTACCTGGAAGCTGAACTACAAGCACGAACCATCACTCATGTGCCTTTCCTATCCAAATGGCCTCGGATTGCTGCCATGCTATCATAAACATATTCTAGATGTTAAGATGAGAAAAACAACACCCATATTGATATACGAAAATTCAGGCTGAAAATTAGGTCAGAAATAGACCCTCGGGGCTTGCTAACGGAAACAAAAACCAATTTCACAATTATGCTCCCTATGAGGTAAGGGATGCATGCACCAAAAATTTGGGGAAGACAAGAGTGAATTTAGACCTTAAATGGTCCGGAAAGCTTACTTTAATGGTGGAGAAAACAAGAATTTAAGACCCAAATTATGGAATAAAGCACATAATTAACACTAGAATGAGTACTAGAACATAAGGAGAAGATAATTACCTCACACGCTTATGAAATCATCTAGAATTGATGATTCTCCTTATTAGCCGAGCTTAAAAATGGAGGAAGACAAGTGTTTTCTAACACTTGAAGTAAAGAGAAAGAGAGGACATTTAATGTCCAGCAATTGTTGCTCCTGCAGATGAATCATCACAAGTACGACGTCATAGAAGCGACAAAAACACCACAGGAGCGGAGGTCAACAGTAACCTCCAACTCTGCAGGTGCAACTTAAGATCTGCAGGAGTGGAGACTGCTGATGTTACCAACCATTGCTGGTGTGGCACCTTATACGCAAGAGCGGCTACACCAGAACCAACTGCACTTGCAAAAATAATAACACCAATAAGTCATCGAATGGACCCTTGGGATTCTTTATTACGAGCCTCCTAAAAACAAATTGAATATGCTACCCAATTAAAAATGGTATTCTGAACTCAACAAAATTATTGAAATAATCAATGGAGGTTGTCTTGATGAAATATTGACCAAAGTTAACACTTTGCCGATTTTGCCTAAAAGTTACCCAAGTACCCAAAATGAGTCTGGAAGCCTCGGGACCTTAACCAAAGATTCCACTAGCCCAAAACCATATTTCGGAGCTAAGAGCACTGATGAAATTCTTGTCCGAGGTTGTTTACTCTAAATATTGACCAAATTCAACACTTTTAACTTTTAGAGTTCCAAAACAGGGAAGCTCTTCTACAAGACAAATAAACTACCAGAAACCTAACAGTCAATCCCACCAAGTCATAAGTACCTTGTAGCCTCTGTGGAAAAGCTTAAAATGCAGAAAATGCATGAAGATAGAGTAAATGACCTAGAGAGTCATTACACCACTGGTTCCTCTTCATACGTTAAGTTCTTGTCAAGATGTATTATTGGTGCTTCAAGCACACGAGAGAAGTCTGATATACATTTCCTTAGCATAGAGACATGAAACACCGGATGGATGAAAGACATCTCACGAGAAAATGCTAACAATTCACTACTCCTCTTATCTAGTTAATTATCTCATATGGTCATATATATCTCGAGTCTGATTTACCTCTCTTTCTAAATTGCATCAGACATTTCATAGGAAAGACTTGTAGGAAAACTTTATCCCGAATAGTGAACACTTAATCTCTTTTCCTCTTATTTTCCTAAGACTTTTGTCTACTTTGAGCTATAAGAAATTTCTTTCTAATTAACTGGACCTTGTCAATATCTTCTTACACCAAGTCTGGTCCCAATACTTTAGCCTCTCCAACTTTAAACCACATAATAGGAAAACGATATTTCCTACCATACAAGGCTTCATATGAAGCCATCTGATGCTTGACTAAAAGCCATTGTCATAGGAAAATTAAGCTAAATATAGGTAAGCATCCCAACTACCTCCAAAATCAGTAATGCTAGTGGATGAAATATAATACTATGATCTACTCGTTACCCAATTCTTCTTGCAAAGATTTCCAAAAGCGTGAAGTGAATTAATGTCTTCTATTAGGGATGATAGATAGTGGAACTCTGTAAGGTTAAATAATTTCATTCATAAACATATGTGCATATCTCACTCTCGTATATAGTCTTTACCAGCAAAAAGTGTGCTAATTTTGTTAGTCAGTCTACAATTGCCCATACAGAATCTATAATGACCCTTCCGGTCATCTTCGTGTTTGCACCTTCTTTATACTGTTAGAGCCTTTCTATAGCGGCCCCAAGTCATTTATGTCTTACTGGGACTAGTGATTCGGTGCCCTAGCCATTCGTCTGGTCGTTATAGCCGTTTCCCTGTTTTAGAGCTTAAACTTAGAAAATCATTGACTTTGGTCAATATTCTTGGTAAACGTGCTTAGAATCATATTCTGACAGTTCCATTGGCTCTAGAATATTGAGTTTGGTCTAGTTAGACCTTTAGTCAAGGCTTGAGAACTTCCGATGTGGGTTTTGTGTTGCTTTTTTCTATTTTCAGGTTATTTAGAGTTGAAAGTGTAACTTTGTAAAGATTTTGATGATCGGAGCATCAGATTCGAAATCCGACGATTCCATCAGCTATGAAATAATGAGTTTGGGTTAGTTTGGTGGTTGGTTTAGGTCCCGGGTGAGCCGGGCTTATTTTGGGTGTTTGGTTGCTAGTTAGTTAGTGTTGACTTGGGTCAACAATTCTCTGAAACAACCTTGTATGGAAGTTTTATCGATTCTGTTGAGTTTGGAACATTGTTTCCACTCTGTTAGCATTATTGGTTTTTGAGTATCGGGTTCTTATTATCCTTGGAATGCCCCGTAAAAGTTATAGAAATTATAAGTTTTGCTGTTGCAGGTGCAAGACTCAGGCCTTAATCACGATCGCGATCCCCTTCCCTGCAACCACAATGTGGCACCTGTTTCCTTGTTCTACGTGATTACGACGTCCCTTGTCGTGACTGTGATGAAGCCTTCTCCCCTTTGTTCTTCATGACCACATGGCTAGTCCTCACGATTGCAATGGTCTAGCCATGGTGGTCCTCGCGACCGCATGGGTCCCTTCACGATCATGATGAAGGACCCCTGGGTAGTATATAAGCTATCCCCTTCGTTTTCAACACTTCAAAATCCGGTTCCATCATTGTTATTAGCTCCAAACTCACCTAAGCTCATTATTGCTTCAATTCTTAGTGCTAGGGTGGGATTTTCTTGGCCTTGATTGTTCCTCCATAATTAATGTAAGTTTTATCCGCTTAATTCCGTTAAAATTCACATCCTTGATCCTTTAATTTATCTATTATTTAGTAGGCTATTTTTGAGCCTTATTCTTGGATAATTTCCTTATAATTCTGAGCATGCACTCGTGAGAGTGTGGTGATCATTGTACGCTCATTCATTTTTGGCTTTGGGTTGTGGGGTCCATGGGCCCATCAGTGACCTAAATTTTGAACCATCTATTATCATAGAAATATAGGTATCATTAGTCTCTTTTTAACGTGTAGTTTATGTTCTTGATAGTTTAATTTCCATTTGGAGCTTCTCGGAGCAGTTTGGGCTTGGACATCATTGTTCCAGCAGCTTATCGTCGGATGACAGGTAGGTTACGGTTTAACTCCTATAGACTTCACATATATAGGATAAAATCATACTAATTGGTATCTTTGGGTTGGGTTTATTAGCTTGGTACCACATACCTTGACCGCTCCTTCATGTCCGACTCATTTTTATTCCTTCGATGTTTGTAGTATTTGTTATAGAGGATATTATTACCCTTGTGGTCCTGTGTGACCTTGTGTTGACTCTGGACCATAGATGGTGGGTTATATAGGAGTGTCTGTGAGTCCCAAACATCGATATCGCGATTTTAGGATGGTTATCTATGATGTAGAGCGATTGGAGCCTGTGTATGGCCGATAGGTTGATTGTGAGCGTTGGGCTACTGTTTGTGTTTGAACTTGTCATTTACATACATATAAAGAGGTTTTTCACCTGATTTTACTATGATTTTGGCTTCGGGCCTACCTTATATGGTTTTCTAAATCTTGCATGGCCTCGGGGGGCTCGTTTTCAGTAAAATGGGTTTTAAAAATGGTTTGGTACTGTTTAAATGGATCTTCTTGGGGTAAGAGAGGTTAAAAGATAAATCTATCACTGTTTTCCTACTTATACTATGCCCCGTTGAGATGAGGTGCTAGACTTGTTTCGTTATTAATGAGAGGTGATATTAGACTCGGTAAGGCCGAGCACCAGACTTGATTTACTACTGTTTTAGACTCGGATATGCCTGGGCACCCTTGAAGGAGGTTTTTGAGACTTATTTCACTAATTTAGACCCGGATAGGTTCTGGGCATACATTTTAGAGATTGGGTTACTAATTTGGATTCGGATTCACCCTAGACTGTTACTTTGAGATTATGAGAGTTAGTATATGGTCGAGGACCTTCATGGACCTAGCCGATCCAGACCAGGGGCTTCAGGACACATGTGCCGAAGGAGGGGTATATGATGGAGTTGAGGTAAATGGGCAGTGTCCTTCCATGGAACCTACCTACTAGGCCCTTAGGCACCAGAGGAGGTACATATAGGGTTACTATTCTACTCGGGTCTCATCATGCATTATACTATTCATTTGTGTGAGGTTCCACCCTTGTTTGCTATTTGCCGAGTGTACTCTCTGGTAGTATGGGATGCTGGAGGGTTTGTCTTCACTTGTTTATGTTCCTCGGGTGTATGGACGCCCGTTGGGATTGTAAGTAGACTTATTATTTCTTTATCGAGATATGATTCCTTATGTTAATTCCTTATTGTAACTGGATATTATGACTAGTGTTATGTAGCTTGTTATCCTGCTTTCCTTCTTCTCTTTTTACTTAACGTTACTGGTATATTGCCCATTTTCTAAAACTTCTATATATATTATTATTGCAAGGATCCTAGGTGCATTACTTCTTTCTTTCACCTATGCCTGTGATATATATTCTAGTAGCTAGCCATGTATGTTAGTTTCTGCTTGTATTCCTTCCGTGCTAGATTTTGTGTACTTATTCGTTGTTTTCTGTGACTATTTTCTTCTACTCTGCTTATTACTGCTCTTTTATCTTATATGTGCCCAGTCGGCCTATGATACCTAATGGGTACCTATTGCTTTGCAATTGGTGCTCATACTACACTTTTGTATCTTCTAGTGCAGATCCTAGTGTGGGACATCATTGTTAGCTCGTGGAGACTCGTGTGAGGAGGTTTTGGACCGTCCTAGACTGAGGGTGAGCTCTTGATAACCATAGCTTAGCTTTTAGTTTATCTTCTGTATTGTGTACTCTCTTACTACTTGGAGAGATTTGTATATATTATTTTGGATCCCTTTGTACTCTGTTGATGTAGTTCTGGCTCTATACTATGATACCAAGTTTTGGGGTTTAGTTTAGCTTCCGTATATATTATGTATATTCCTATTGTTCACTTTCTTTACTTATCTCCCTTGCTTTCGCTTTTCCTTATTTTTCTTCTGTTTACTTGCTAGATAGTAGCCCATTACTAACCATTATGGGCTACAGGGATTGGTTCGCCTACTGGGTGGTTGTAAGTTCCATCATAACTGGGAAATTGGGTCGTGATAGTTTGGTATTAGAGTCGGGTTCATCGGTGTCATCAATATAGGAGCCAATGCCTAGTAGAGTCCTGTGGATCTGGGCGGAGACGTCCGTACTCTATTTTTGGGAGGCTATAGTGGCATCTTAGGAATATGACTCTCTTATTGCTTCTGTATCATGCGTAATATCCTTAAAAGTTTCTTAAAATTTCACTTGTTCTAATTCATTCTCCCGCATATGGTTCCTATGAGGTCGTCAACATCCGGCGGGGGTGAGCCTTCAACGCTACCACCCCTGACACCAGCTAGGGGCTGGGGAGGTCATAGAGGTAGGGGTCGAGGACGTGCCCAAAAAATAGCACCAGTTAGAGCTCCTAGGGTCAAGGTTGAGCCTGAGTATGAGCTCGAGTTTATTCCTAAGCAGTATGTGAACCGAAGGACAACCTAGGTGGCACCAGCTCCAGTACCAGCACCAACACCAACACCAGCTTCTGTGCCAGCTTCAGCCCCAGCTCAATCTTCAGATATTCGGGGCCTACTTCTATAGTTACTGGGTATGATCGGGGATCAGCTTGCTGGGGTATCACAGGCATCTGCTCAAGGGGCACAACCTGCTACTGCGGTTCCCTATGCCAAGGTTATTCTAGTTCCATCCATAGCATAACCTCTTGCTCCTCACCCAGCTGTGACAAAGATGGAGCAGAAGGCGATGGGTAGGTTACTGAGATTGGCACCTCCAAGGTTTGCTAGTACTTCTGGTCAGGATCCATAGGAATTCATTACTACTTGTGAGGAGATGTTACACCATTTGGTTTTACTGGAGACTCACGGTGTTGGATATACTTCTTATAAGCTGGAGGGCCCAGCTAAGTTATGGTGGAGGGACTAGGTTGCTTGCAAGCCATCTTCATCACCTCCGTTGACTTGGTTTGAGTTTTATGAGGCCTTCATGGCCAAGTTCTTACCACAGAGTGATAGAGAGCATCAGAGAGAGGAGTTCAATAGACTTACACAGGGTGCTATGACCGTATCGGAGTATGAGACTCATTTCCATTAGCTTGCTATATTTGGGGCCATGATTATGCCTACCAAACCCGACAGAGTCTTTAGTTTTGTTTGGCGGTTGTGGAAAAAGTTTAGAGAGCCAGTTGAGATATTGGTTGCTAGTAGTCGATCATTCCAGGCTATTGTAAACTATGCTCGTACTATAGAGGATTTGCATTATCATGATTCCGGGGCCAGAGATAAGAGGCCTTGACATCAAGGTAGCTACAATGGTTCTCATCATGGTGGTAGAGGTTCAGGCCAGTGGGGCCGAGGTTATCAGCTGAAGCAGCACCAGGGTCAGTCTAGTTGACTGGTTCAGGCTTCACTTCAGTCTTCTGGTGGGTCTCAGTTTGAGCAGGTTCAGGGTAGCCAACAAGGCTATAGTGGTCAGTCATCGAGAGGGGCAACTTTTGGGGAATTAGGTCGTGGTGGCCATACAGGTTCTGCTAGAGCATCTTGCCATTCTAGGCTTTCAAGGCCTTTTTATAATTGTGGTGTTTTCGATCACTATGCTAGAGATTTCCCCCAGTGGGGTACAGTTCAGCCAGCCGATCAACCACTCAGCCAGCTCAGCCTATTCGTTCAGTTCAGCTACAGGCTCAAGAAGGTGGTAGTCAGGGTAGAGGTGGTGCACCACTATGCAGGACAGGTGGTAGGGATGGCAGTCGGTCAGGTGGTGTTCATCGTCAGTTCTATGCAGTCCCTGGGAGATCAGAGGCAGAGCCCTCGGATGCTCTGATCACAGGTATAATTTCTGTTTGCCTTCAACCAACTTTTGCTTTATTTGATCCTGGATCCACTTGTTCGTATGTATCTTCCTACTTTATGCCTTGTTTTGAGTCAGCTAGTGAGCCATTATCTGTGCCTGTATCTGTTTCGACCCCAGTAAGAGATTCTTTAGTAGTGGATCAGATTGTGAGGTCTTATATGATTTTTGTTGGTGATCTGGAGACTTGGGGTGATATGTTAATCCTTGATATGGTAGATTTCAATGTGATTCTGGGCATGGACTAGTTATCCCCTCACCGTGCAGTTTTGGATTGCTATGCCAAGATCATTACCATACCCGTGCCCGACGTATCCCCGGTTGTGTGGCAGGGTTTTGTCAGGGGCGCACCATCTGGGATCATCTTTTGTCTTCGAGCTAGGAAGTTAATTTCTCATGGGTGTTTGGCTTATCTAGCATATGTCTGAGATGCTAGTGCCGACCCTTCTTCTTTGAGTTAGTTCCTGTAGTTAGAGACTTCCTAGATGTGTTCTCTACTGACCTACCAGGCCTTCCACCCGAGAGATATATTGACTTTGCTATTGAGCTAGAGCTGGGCACCAGGCCTATTTCTATTTCTCCTTACCGTATGGCTCCAGCTGAGTTGAAAGAGCTTAAGAAGCAGTTCCAGGACTTGTTAGCTAAGGGTTTTATTAGGCCGAGTGTGTCTCCTTGGGGTGCTCCTATTCTGTTTGTTAATAAGAAGGATGGGTCGATGCGGATGTGTATTGATTATCAGCAGCTGAATAGGGTGACTGTGAGAAATAGGTATCCGATGACGCGTATAGATGATTTGTTTGATCAGCTTCAGGGTCCAATCATGTTTTCGAAGATAGATTTGAGGTCAGGCTACCAACAATTGAGGATTAGGGCGGAGGACATCCCTAAGATAACATTTAGGACATGTTATAGCCACTATGAGTTCCTGGTGATGTATTTTGGGTTGACTAATGCCCCCACAATTTTTATGGACTTGATGCATAGGGTTCTTTTCTCGTATTTGGACACTTTTGTGATAGTTTTCATCGACGACATCTTGATATACTCGCGGAGTAGGGATGAGCGTGAGCAGCATTTGAGGATTGTACTTCAGACTTTGAGAGATCATCGGCTTTACGTCAAGTTCTTAAAATGCGAGTTTTGGCTTGAGTTAGTTGCATTCCTAGGGCACGTGGTATCTAAGGATGGGATTAGAGTAGACCCGGGTAAGATTTCAGTTGTTCATGATTAGCCTAGACCTACTACTCCTACAGAGGTTCGCAACTTTATTAGGTTAGTAGGGTACTATCGGAGGTTCGTCGAGGGGTTTTCTTCCATACCAACACCTTTGACTAGGTTGACTAGGAAGGATGTCCCATTTCAGTGGTCGGATCAGTGCGAGGATATCTTTCATAGGCTTAAGGCCTTGTTGACTTCAACTCCTGTGTTGACTTTGACAGTTGAGGGTTAGAGTTTCTCGATATATTGTGATGCTTCAGGGGTTGGTCTTAGTTGTGTATTGATGCAGCAGGGTCATGTGACAGCATATGCATCGAGGTAGCTCAAGGTTCACGAGCGCAAATACCCACTAATGACTTGGAGTTTGGCATCGGTAGTTTTCACGCTCAAGATCTGGAGGCACTACTTATACAGGGTTCACTGTGAGATATTCATCAATCACCGTAGTCTTTAGTACATTATGAGTCAGCGAGAGCTGAAATCGAGGCAGAGGAGATGGATTGAGTTACTGAAGGAATATGATTTTACTATTCTGAACCATCCGGGCAAGGCAAATATGGTAGCGGATGCCTTGAGTCAAAAGGCAGTGAGTATGGGCAGCCTAGTTTCACTTTTAGTTTCAGAGCGACCATTGGCCTTGGACATCCAGTCCTTGTCTAACTATTTGGTTAGGTTTGACTTATCGGATCCTAGAAGGGTTCTCGCCTGCATTGAGGTTCGGTCTACTTTGATTGATCAGATTTAGAGCCATTAATTTGAGGATCAACAATTGTATAACCTTCGTGATCAGGTTATTTGGGGTGAGGCCAGTTGAGCTACTCTAGATTCAGATGGGGTTCTGAGGTTTGATAGTCGACTTTGTATTCCGAGAGTTAGGGATTTGATTCAGTTGATTCTTTGTGAGGCACATTGTTCCAAATATTCCATCTATCCTGGCGCAGCCAAGATGTATAGAGATTTGAGATAGCTTTACTGGTGGAGCGGTATGAAGCAGGATATAGCAGAGTTTGTATCTCGGTGCTTGAACTGTCAGCAATTGAAGTTCAAGCATATGAGACCTGGTGGTTTGATGCAGCAACTTCCCATTCCTAAGTGGAAGTGGGAGGGGATTACTATCGACTTTGTAGTAGGATTTACATGTACTTCTAGGGGTTTCGACTCTATTTGGGTGATTGTGGATCAAGTGACTAAGTTAGTGCACTTCTTTCCAGTTCAGACTACTTATAGTGCAGAGAGTTTATCTCAGATTTACCTTTGTGAGATTGTTTGGTTACACAGGGTCCCAGATTCTATCATTTTAGACCATGTCATTCAGTTCACATCTCAGTTCTGGAGGGTTATTCAGCGAGATTTAGGTATAGAGGTTCAACTTAGTTCCGCATTCCACTCTTAGATGGATGGCCAGTTTAAGAGGACTATTCAGGTCCTAGAGGATATGCTTCGGGCCTGTGTTCTTGACCTTAGAGGTTTATGGGATCAGTTTGTGCCTTTGGCCAAGTTTGCTTATAATAATAGCTATCGTTCGAGCATTGGTATAACACCTTTCAAGGCCTTGTATAGTAGGCATTGCATATTGCCAGTTGGTTGGTTTGATGGTTTGGAGTCTAGGATGCAGAGCATAGATTTTCTTGGAAATTTCTTAGACTGAGTCCGAGTGATTTAGGATAGACTTTGAGTAGCTCAGAATAGGCAGAAGAGCTATGCTGATTGTAGACTTGGTGCCGTAGAGTTCAGTGTTGGTGATTTATTATTCCTTCTTGCATCGCCCATGAAGGGCGTGATGAGATTTGGTCGATGAGGCAACCTTAGCCCCAGGTACATTAGGCCATTTGAGATTCTCCAGAGGGTTGGTAGTGTTGCCTATCAGTTAGCTTTGCCTTCGATGTTTTCAGCCATGCATCCTGTATTTCATATGTCAATTTTAAGATGGTATGTTTCAGATGAGTCTCATGTGCTGTGGTGGGATTCGGTTCAGTTGGATGAGAGTTTGGCTTTTGTTGAGGAGTCGATAACTATTTTGGCTAGAGATGTTAGGAGGTTGAGATCTAGGGAGATTCTGGTGGTGGAAGTTCAGTGGAGGCATCATCCGATCGGGGAGGCTACTTGGGAGACCGAGAAGGACATGTGGGCTCAGTATCCACTGTTGTTCGAGCCATCATGTACTCCTTCTTCTTGACTTTCGAGGATGAAAGTCCTTTTTTTAGTAGTGGATGATGTAATGACCCTTTCGGTCATCTTCGTGTTTGCGCCTTCTTTGTACTGTTAGAGCCTTCCTGTAGCGGCTCCAAGTCATTTATGGCTTACTGGGACCGGTGGTTCAGTGTCTTGGTCGTTTATTTGGTCGTTATGGCTATTTTTCTATTTTAGAGTTTAAACTTAGGAAATCATTGACTTAGGTCAACATTCTTGGTAAACTGCTCAAAATCGCATTCTGATAGTTTTGTTGGCTCCGGAATATTGAGTTTCGTCTAGTTGGACCCTTAGTCGAGGCCTGAGAACTTTCGGTGTGGGTTTTGTGCTATTTTTTCTTATTTTTAGGATATTTGGAGTTGAAAGTGTAACTTTGGTCAG
The DNA here is from genome assembly GCA_003996215.1 of Jaltomata sinuosa. Lineage (NCBI taxonomy): Eukaryota > Viridiplantae > Streptophyta > Magnoliopsida > Solanales > Solanaceae > Jaltomata > Jaltomata sinuosa. Next base: position 53,256 of record QJPP01003004.1, on the reverse strand, counting down.
CTTTTGATGATCAGAGCATCAGATTCAAAATCTGATGTTTCCATCAGCTCCGATTTGATGAGTTTGGGTTAGTTTGGTGGTTGGCTCGGGTCCCGGGTGAGCTAGGCTCATTTTGGGGGTTTGGTTGCTTGTTAGTTAGTGTTGAGTCTAGGTAGGAAAGCCATAACCTACCTGTCATCCGATGACTAGCTGCAGGAACATCGTCGTTCAGACTTAAGCTACTCCGGGAAGCTCCAAATCACAAAAGAATACTTTTAACTGAAGCCCCAAAAGAGTCTCTATGAAGGCTGACCAACCAAGGTAATGAAACAATTGCTAGAATCGACGAGGCTGTAAGAACGAGCCATAGCCATTTGATAAGGTGTTAATGTCACACTCGCGACCATCCAACTCCAAAACATAAAATGAGGCCAATAACAATAAGAAATGGCAGCTAAATCCAACAATAATATGTTAACCACATCTCAAAGGAGCGACGAGCTCCCGAGGCACTATTTCAAGGCGTACTTCACGTTGTCCAATCCAATCACTATCGTATGCAATCCCAAAAAGAATCGCACAATTTCCCAATCCCTCTAGCACCTTACCACAACAAGAACACCACAACAATAACCAAACATAACAGATAAAGGGGCTGTCCATAGCCACAAATCCAAAATACCACTTTGTGGCTCAGAAATCCATAAAATAGTACTAGAACATATAATAACGAAGGAGGGTCATAGGGGAGAGATTTACTTGACAAAAATATTCAATATTCCAAGATTAACAACCTTCCTCCTTGCAGTAACAACAAACATATCCAAATCCAACAAGAAACTACTACAAGTTATCGAAAAATACAACTTTTCGTGACTAGAAGCTTAGAATCTTGATCCAACAAATATATAAGTATACGGGATCCATACCTCACCAAAATAACTCCATATCTACTTCCAAATACTCAGAAAACACCTGCTAGCTCACTGCATCAACACCCACGAAGACACGCCATGAAATCGAGGGGGAAAACTATACCAAAATGACGAGCTCGCGACGTAGAGCAACTTCCGTTAAACTTCCGAATTGAAAGGATCAAAGTCCATGGATTATTTATGACCTTTCCTTATGATTTTCGGAAGATTTTGGGTGAAAAATATGGGTTAAAACGAAGGAGAATTCAGCTTTTATAAGCTGAATCGACTTAGGACGTGGGCCCCACCTTGACGTGTCTGCTTGTGCAGTCTTACGAAAATGTGAATATCTCTCTATTCTGAAGTCATATGGACGAACGGTTTAGTGCGTTGAAAACTATACTCGTAGACCTTAGATTTGGTATATTGGGGGACCACTAACTCTTTATAGATAGGGAGAAACACCCCAAGACATTTAACCCAAATTTGAAGAGAATTCCTTAAAGGAATTTACAATAACTTTTTCCGACTTTTGTTTCGCAACTTGCTTGACTTCAAAACTTATCATACGACCATTTTGCCATTACAATACCTCATAACACATACTTCTTAGTATATTAGATACTATTAGTCTTACCCCAAAGGCACGGGTTACTTTAAACTTTTCAAACGGGCGAGGTGTTACACGAGGCATTTCTTTAACTCAAACTTTTGAGTAAGGGATTCCATTGACCTAGAACCTTGGTTTAATTCTTTGATATTACCAAGAATGTTGTCGGAAGTCAACGATTTCCAAAGTTGAAGCTCTAAAATGAGGAATGACCATAAAGACCAAACAAATGGCCCAGGCACCGAACTACCGGTCCCGACAAGCCATAAATGACTTGGGCCACTACAAGTAAGCTCTAATGGTACAAGAAAGGCGAAAACGTGTAAATGAACGGAAGGGTCATTACATATACATATGTCTCTGAATAGAAAAAGAGTACATAATACGAAAGATGAGCTAAAAGCTTAAGCACCGGTCACCAAGAGCTCACCCTCTGTCTCAGATAGTCCAAAAGATCAGTCCGCACGAGTCTCCAATGAATCAGCAGTGATGGCCCACACTAAGATCTGCACCAGAAAGATGCAGAGTGTAGTATGAGCTCCAATTGCTAAGAAACGGGTACCCAATAGGTATCATAGGCCAACTGGGCGCATATAAGATATAAAGGCAATAATAAAGCAGAAAACAAACAAGTAGTCACAGAAACAATGAATAAGTACACGGAAGCTATCACAGAAGGATAGAAGAAGAGAACAACATACTAGGCTAGCTAATAGAAATATACATCATAAAACACAGGTGAAGGAAGAAAGAATGCACCTGGGGTCCTTGCAATAACAATATATAAAGAGAGTTTTATAAATAGGCGGTATACCGGTAACCTCAAGTAAAAGGGAAGGAGGAAAGCAAAATAACAATAACATGCTCGAAAAGAAGACTAACAACAAAGTCATGCTAGTAATACCACCTTTATGCCAAAAATAAACAACTGATAACCCAAGTATAACCATCAAGTGAACCCAATGTACATAATACAACTCTTAGTTTCCAGTCATCTAATGTAACCATAAGAAGGATCAATATCACGATCAAATAACAATAAATAATAGTCTACCTACAGTCCCACGGCCGCCCATACACCCGAGGAACACATACAAGTAAAGAAAAATGCTTCATCATCCCATACAATCGGAGCATACACTGAGCAAACAACAAACAAGGGTGAAATCAAACACAAATGAATGATATGATTTAGTATGATATGCTGAAACCAAGTGTGATAGTAGTGTCGTATGTTACCTCCTCTGGTACCTAAAAGGCATAATAGAGGCAGGATCTATGGAAGGGATTCCCCCGAGTACCTCAATTCCACCGTAAACCCTTCCTCCGGCATTCGCAAAACGTAGCTCCTGGTCTGAATTAGCAAGGTCCATGAAGGTCCACTCGTAGACACATACTAAATCTCAAGCCTCAATATAACAGTCCAAAGTGTATTCGGATCCAAATAGTAATCAAATCTAAAAAATGCATGCTCGGAGTTTATCCGGGACTAAAATTAGTGCAATGGGTCTCAAAAACCACATCCAGGGCGCCCAGAGGTAACCTGGTCTAAAACAGAAGTAAATCAGGTCCGATCCTAGGCTTTACCTAGTCTAGTACATCTCGAATCACTATAAAAGTATATCTAGCACCACGGCTCAATCGAGTCTAGTATAAATGCAGAAAACTGTGATAAAATCATCTTTTAATATCTCTTACCCTAAGAAGATCAATAAAAAAATCAGTTCCAAACCTTTTACAACCATTTTTACCAAGGAGGGGCCCTCGAGGCCGTGCAAGTTTTAGAAAACCATTTATAGTAGGCCCAAAGCCAAAACCATAGTAAAACATGTAGAAAATCTCTTCATATGCATGATAATGGCATGATCAATCACAAACAGTAGGCGAATGGCTCACAATCAACCTATCAGCCCTGCACAGGCTCTAATCATTCTACAACACAGATAACCAGCTTTACAAACTAATATTGATGTCCGATACTTGCGGACATTCCTAAATAACCCACTATTATGGTCTAGAGTCAAATACAAGGCCACACAAGACCACAAGGATGATATTATCAACTAAAATGAATACTATAATCATCGGAATGAAAAAAAGTCGGACAGGAAGAAACAGATAAGGTCTGGGGTACCAAGCTAATAAACCCAAACCAAAGATGCTAATTAGTACCCTTATAGCCTATATATGCAGAGTCTAGAAGAGTTAAACCATAACGGTCGTCCGAAGAAAAGCTCCTAGAACGATGATGTCCAAGCCCAAACCACTCCGAGAAGCTCCAAAATGAGGTCAAACTATACCCATATTGCTATAATAATAGCCGGGTCAAAATTCGGGTCAAAAGAGGGCCTGCGAGGCCCATCACCCAAAATCAGAAATGGAAAGCGCATGACAATCACAACAATCCCAAGAGTGCATGCTAAAATTTTGAGCGGATTTGGACAAGAAAAGAGGCTTAAAATAGCCCGCTCAAGTAAGGAATAAAAGAGGGAAATTCAAAGAATAAAAACCTGAAATTATAGTAATAAACTACTTCTCACGATGAGAGAAACAAGCTAACAAAGTGAAATCCTCGCAATTACGAACAACCAAAGCCAAAGAAGCCGCTAAAACCAAGAAAACTCAAGCTTTGAGAATATCCATCATGGAGGTTTGCTAATGGAGAAGAAGCAACTTTGGGAAGAAGGAGACTTACCAAATGATGAGGGAAGCAAGATTCCGACAATTTGAAAAATTCCCCAAGCTTAGAACTGTTTAGGAGCAAATTCTAGAGAGTGGAAATAACTTGGAGTTGAGAAACCAAGGTTAGAGTGGCTGAAAATTGTGAGGGGAGAAATATATAGGCGTGGCCGCAGGCTGGCGCCATCGCCACTGGACAGGTGCTATGGCACAGAGGGGAGGCCAGCTGCTTAGGCACGATCATGCGGCAGGGGCGCAATAGCGCTGGAAGGCAGACGGGTGCTGAGAAGCCATCAGAGCTGGTAGGGTGCCATTAGCGCTGAGGGCAGGCACAGGCTAGCGCGATCGCACTTCCTGGGCACCATCGGCACTGAGGGCCTGCCTGCAACAGAAAACCAACATAACTCAAAACTTTGATAGGGTGTTCCGAGCACAATTAGAACCCGATACTCAAAAACCACACATGCTATTAGAGTGTAAGTAACGTTCCGGACTTAACGGAATCAATGAAACTTTCATAAGAGGTCTTTCGAAGGAATGTTGACCCAAGTCAACACTAACTAAAACCAACCAAACAAGAAAAATGAGCCTGCCTCACACAAGACCCGAACCAACCACCAACCTAACCCAAACTCAACATTTCAAAGCTGATGAAATCCTCAAATTTTAAAGCTGACGCTCCAATCATCGAAAGCTGACCCAAGTCACACTTCCTACTCCAAATGTCCTAAAAACACAAAAACCAACACAAAATCCACACCAGAAGTTCTCAGGCCTCGACTAAAGCTCCAATTAGAACAAACTCTATGCTCTAGAGCTAACAAAACTTTCAGAATTTGATTCATAGCATGTTAGCTAAGAATATTTACTAAAGTCAACGAATTCCTAAGTTAAAGCTCTAAAACATGGAAACAATTATAGAGACCTAACGAAAGACCATGGCACCAAACCAGCGGTCCTAGTAAGCCATAAATGACTTGGAGATGCTACAGGCAAGCTCTAACAGTACAAGGAAAGAATAAATGCAGGAATGACCGAAAAGGTCATTACAGGTTTTTACAAGTGAATTCCCATTTCATGAATTGAAGGCTAAGTTTAGCCAATTTCTCATGCATGGTTTGATTTAAGCAAATTGACATTATTTGATATTATGACCTCATGAATTTCAAGAAAATACATGTCTGGTTCCTATTTTTCTATGAAAGTTATAATACTATGAAATTGAACTTGTGTTATGCAAACTTTTAAGATATGATCCATTATGAAAGATATGACATCCCGATGTTCCATTAATTCTCATGAACTATTTTCCTAAAATCATGGTTTGTTAGTAGTATAAAGATCCGGGTTTGTGAACATATATATGAACAAGTTTTGACATCCAGATACATCACATGTATGTGAGCCTTATGATATATTTTGGGAGTTGTATTTAACACTGAGCGATGAGGGTTCCAGATAACCCAAATCCAAAACTATGTTGCCACCATAGGTTGCCCTTGGTGTCTTATGACAGGATATTTATGAACATGGTTCTAACCTTAGCCAGTTAGGACAACCTTTTTCAGTGTAGGTGCTTGACACTGGACTCAATATAGCTCAACATGGTTTACTATCGGTTATAAGAAACTCCCACAAGAATGATTTTAAGTTATTAAGTTATATGATATTCTATTTTGAAGCTTGGCTTATTGATTTATGACTTACGTTCAAATTATGATATTTACTTATGATTTCTTTTATTTATACATGAACATAATTTTAAGCATGCTTTCAAGTATATTTTATCATGACATATGCATATCTCACATACTCAGTAAATTCCATAGTACTGACCGCATACCTCTTTGTGCGGCATCTTATCATGATGTAGATTCAGTAGCTCGCCCCCAGATTCGAGGCTAGTAGATTAGCAGTACATCCAGCCAGCTTGGTGATTCCTCCTTATTCGAGGACTTGGAGTTTAGCTTTATTCTAAACTATTAGTTCTTTCATTCAGTTTGCAGTATTTAGAGTTAGTTGTGGGCTTGTCCCAGTAGCTCATCAGTAGTAGAGTCTTTCGGACATAGAGTCAGATATTCAGCTTAATTCAGTTTGTAATTTTTAGACTTTAATATTTATATAATAGATTAAGGTTCTCATTATTTCAGTTAAGTTTCCACCCTTATGTTTATATTCAATTTTTAAGCCATGCTAATGCCGCCTTGTGTTACATCCAGGGGGTAGGCTCGGGGCGTGACACAACCTTTCCTGGCAACTAATCAAGAACTCATAAGCATCGTCACCAGGGGAACCAAAAAACCTCAAAGGACCAAACCTGATGAACCTACCCAACATTTTTTGCTCCTCAGATGACATAACTGTCTTAGCTACAATAGGCTAAGCAATCAACAAAATCATCAATATCTCCAAATAAGGAGCCACATCGGTTGGTTGGGCTCCTAGTCCCTGACAATTATGTTCCACTGTTTGGGCTAAAGTCTATGTGTCATCTCTAATCTACGAATATTTAGGAGTACTAGGCAGAGTCCTAGCACATGACATACTCTCCAATAAGCAAATAATCCTAATCAAAATACCTTGAAGGGCTGGTGAAGCTACAAATCCTACTAGAGGCTGGGCTGGCCCCACGCCCTCCGATTGAAATTGAACACCCTCAACCTTTGTCTCTGGTAACTATGCTCCAGCAACAGGCATATGATCCTCGCCCATGCCTATTGTCGACCTCATCATAACCATCTGAGAAGGAATAAAACAATTGAAGTTTAGATTTTTATAGAGTGAAGAACACACGATAAGGAATAACCAAGATGGAACATTCCTAAGAATGCCCGGTAGCCTCCTACAGATGGGATACAGACGTCATCGTACCACTCCATAAGACTCTACTAGACACTTTCTCTTGTACCAATTACACTGATGAACCTAGAGCTCTGATATCACTTTGTCACGACCTGAAAACTCAAGTCATGATAGAACCTACTATAAACCAACATGAGGTAAGACAAACCTTTAGCCCAAAATTACAAGTAACGGGTTAACACAAAAGTGAACCCAAAATAGAAGAACATCAATAAATAGCAGAAGATAAGATAAACAAGCATAAATAAGATGGGAGTGGAGAGAATAAAATACACAAGACTCACCCAAGACCTGGTGTCAGTCGGTACAAGTGCTACTACAACTTAGATGTGCCAGATAGATACGATAAAATACAGAACACTCTCTAAAAGAACAATAGAAAACTAGTACAAGAGTAGAAGGAGGTGGATCAACTCTGATCCCTAAGAGCTCACCCTAGATCTCCGATCCCTAACTCTGCACGAGGACAGCGTCAATGGAAATAACTCGTACTAGGATCTTCAATAGGAAAAAGATGTAGAAGTGTAGCATGAGTATCAAAACATGTGGTACACAATAGGAATCATAGGTCGACTGAGATCAGATAAGATATAAGAATAACAAAAATCAAATGTAAAGCCCTAAAGGTAAGAAGGAGGGGTCAGAAGGAAATAACAGGTCATAACTAGATAAAAAGGAGAAGTACAAGTAAATAACACAAAAAACATAAAGAATAATCTAGATATAACCTAGTCGGACCCCCATAAGCCTAGAAGGTGCAAACAATACAAAATGCTAACTACAAACTAGGCTACAATAGTAAAGAGATGTGAAAGTACACCATGATATGCAATGTGAAGTGAATGCAGTGAGATGTGGACAATGCAATAATGTGTAAAACCCTGAGTCATCTCATGGTCCATCAGATCTCATCAACAATACCATGCCATAAAACCTTGAACATCCTCGCAGTCCGCCGGAGCTTATTAATACATACCATGAAACATAATTAATGTTTAACCAAAGAAAACCCAGAGTATACTCATGGGCCGCCAAAGCTTATCTATCTATCTATATGTATATATATATATATATATATATATGAACACCATAAAGTAATACCCTATATGTATAAAAGGGGTCGTTGGAGCCTACCAGTATGCCAACAGATCAATGAAAGGTAAGGTTTAGAGCCGTCTCTCAGACCAAGTGCATAAATAGTAGTATCTTTCAGTATATAAACTAGTAAAATGATGTGGTACAATTAATCCTTAGTAACACGAGTTTTATAGTAAAAGAAGATGTTTTCCCTCTTTAATAACTGAAAATAGTGATAATAGTAGGATGCTCTCTTCGGAGCTCTAATCATTTGAAAAAGAGGTATTTTGGGCTTAAAAGTTAACAATCAGCTTAAACTAGTGAAATCCTTCCTTAATTTAAAAATTGTTAATTGAAAAGAAGAATTTCTTGTTAATATGCCGAGCCATTTATTTCTCATCAAATCGTACCATAACCCGTACATATACAAATGGATGAAAAATGAACCATCTCAAATGCATATATGTAGATACATGTAAAAACACACAGTTACACCATGATAGGGAAGTTCACCTATCATATCGAGATCGTACTAACTTGGGATCAAGCTAGCCCAAACCATGGCCTTAGGCCCACAAATCTGCATACTATAATGTAACATAGAAAATAATGTGATAAGAACAACCATAACGCAATGGATAAACTACTCTACCCCAAGATTTACCCCAACAAATACTAAGGCCACCTATTCTACAGTGAGTACTAAAGGGAATCACTTCAATAGTTACCAACCCAGAGGAACTCACCTAAGTAATAACTAATCAGAGCTAAGCAATGGCACATAGCTAAACCAAACATAAGCAAAGTACAAGGCATGCTGACCTAGAGTCCAACAAATCCAGTGACCATAAGTATACGATAAACGAAAATATAATACAAGTAAGAACCATAAATAAAGATAAAAAAAATATAACATCTACTCTGTCTCGAACCCTCGTCTAATTCTATACTAAGGCTCCCTAATCTAATGAACTCAACCACAAGCAACCTAAACTAAGCTAAGGCATCTGATCTTAATCCTAAGAATGCTACACCATCTACGCCAAGTCTTACGGGAGAACTATAACCTATACTAAAGATTTGCTAGCCAAACTCTACTCTAAGGCTCCTAAATCACCTATAAGAATTAAAATATCTACTCAGAACTATATCCAAACAACGAGATCCCACCAACCGTTAGCAAATCATTATACTTATACCTTACATAAGCAAAGTCTAGAAATAAGTAAATCGTATCCTACCTATAGGCCAAACACGCGCGCACAATCCATAAGACCAAAGTTTATCTCTCCCGAGAAGCCTCCGAATGCTTCCACGCTATTATAAATATGATCTAGGCATCAAGAAGATAATAATGACACTCATATTGATATACAAACTTTTGAGCCAGAAATCGGGTCCAAAAATGACCGTCGGGGATTGCTTTACGAAATAGGAAATGAATTTTGCAATTATGTTCATAATGGATTTCTAAACCCATAACTAAAATTTGGGTGAGAACAGGACTCAATTTGGGGCACAAAACTGCCCCAAATGTACATAAGATCAAGGGATTTTAGCAAGGAGATTACCAGAAAATATGAAGGATAAACGCAAAATATTAACAAAAAGAGACGGGGGAATATAATGGACTTACCAAAAATATTGAGTGTGAAAAGCCACCTTAGAAGAAGCTCCCAAGCTCTAGCAACCATGGAGGTTTCAGAATAAAAGAGGAGAAAACGAGGTGGACTTCTCTATATAAACAGCTTAGCAGAGGCTTTTCCATAAATGCGGACTCCGCAAAAGTGGAGAGGGTTCACAAATATGGCCTCCGCAAAAGTGGAGAAATCCCACAAAAGTGGCCTCCATAAAAGCGGATAAATTCCACAAAAGTATCCATCATAAATGCAGAGAAAAGCCTGCAAGAGTATACCCACCAACAACAGCAAAACCAGCAGAAATAATAAGTCCAAAAATTCACCGGATGGACCCTCGGGATTCATCCGGGGTCCTGCATATGCAAATGAGATATGCTAACCTACCAAAAATGGCATTCTAGACTCAATAAAATTAATAAAATTCCCAATAGAGATTGTTTTAATGAAAAGTGGGTCCCACGCCCAAAAACTAACTTTTTTCCAAAATAGAACTGAATAGCCTAAAATGAGTCTGGTATTCTCAAAACCCAAACCAAAGGTCTCTCTAGCCCAAAGTCAACGTTCTGAAGCTAACAATGCTGACAGAATTCCCATCCGCAGGTTGGCTCCATCGCCGCTGTCCAGGCGCAATGGCACTGAGGGTAGGCCAGGTGCTTAGGCACGATCACGCAGTAGGGGCGCAATGGCGCTGGCGGGCATACAGGTGCTGAGGAGACATCAGCGCTGGTAGGGCCCCATTAGAGCTGAGAGCAGGCATATGCTAGCGTGATCGCGCTTCCTGGGCACCGTCGGCACTGAGGGCCTGCCTGCAACAGAAAACCAGCATAACTCAAAACTTTGATAGGGTGTTCCGAGCACAATTAGAACCCGATACTCAAAAACTACACATGCTATTAGAGTGTAAATGACGTTTCGAACTCAACGGAATCAATGAAAATTTCATATGAGGTCTTTTCGGAGGAATGTTGACCCAAGTCAACACTAACTAAAACCAACCAAATAAGCAAAATGACCCTGCCTCACTCGGGACCCGGACCAACCACCAACCTAACCCAAACTCAACATTTCAGAGCTGATGGAATCCTAAGATTTTAAAGCTAACGCTCCAATCATCAAAAGCTGACCCAAGTCACACTTCCTACTCCAAATATCCTAAAAACACAAAAACTAACACAAAACCCACATCAGAAGTTCTCAGGCCTCGGCTAAAGCTCCAACTAGAGCAAACTCTATGCTATGGAGCTAACAAAATTGTCAGAATTTGATTCCGAGCACGTTAGCTAAGAATGTTGACTAAAGTCAATGAATTCCTAAGTTAAAGCTTTAAAACAGGGAAACAATTATAAAGACCTAACGAACGACCATGGCACCAAACCAGCAATCCTAGTAAGTTATAAATGACTTGGAGCTGCTACAGTTAAGCTTTAACATTACAAGGAAAGCATAAATGCAGGAATGACCGGAAAGGTCATTACAGGTTTTTACAAGTGAATTCCTATTTCATAAATTGAAGGCTAAGTTTAGCCAATTTCACATGCATGGTTTGATTTAAGTAAATTGGCATTATTTGATATTATGACCTCATGAATTTCAAGAAATTACATGTCTGGTTCCTATTTTTCTATGAAATGATATAACACTATGAAATTGAACTAGTGCTATGCAAACTTTTAAGATATGCTCCATTATGAAAGATATGACATCCCGACGTTCAATCAATGCTCATGAACTATTTTCCTAAAAGCATGGTTTGTGAGTAGTATAAAGATCTGAGTTTGTGAACATATGAACAAGTTTTGACATCCAGATATATCACATGTATGTGAGCCTTATGATATATTTTGGGAGTAGTATTTAACACTGAGCGATGACGGTTCCAGATAACCCAAATCCAAAATTATGTTTCCACCATAGGTTGCCCTTGGTATCTTATGATAGGATCTTTATGAACATGGTTCTAACCTTAGCCAGTTAGGACAACCTTTTTCAGTGTGGGTGCTTGACACTGGACTCCATGTAGCTCAACATAGTTTACTATCGGTTATAAGAAACTCCTGCAAGAATGATTTTAAGCTATTAAGTTATATGATATTCTATTTTGAAGCTTGGCTTATTGATTTATGACTTACGTTCAAATTATGATATTTACTTATGATTTCTTTTATTTATACATGAACATAATTTTAAGCATGCTTTCAAGTATATTTTATCATGACATATGCATATCTCACATACTCAGTAAATTCCATAGTACTGACCGCATACCTCTTTGTGTTGCATCTTATCATGATGTAGATTCAGTAGCTCACCCCCAGATTCGAGGCTAGTAGATTAGCAGTACATCCAGCCAGCTTGGTGATTCCTCCTTATTCGAGGACTTGGAGTTTAGCTTCATTCTAAACTATTAGTTCTTTCATTCAGTTTTCAGTATTTAGAGTTAGTTGTGGGCTTGTCCCAGTAGCTCATCAGTAGTAGAGTCTTTCGGACATAGAGTCGGATATTCAGCTTAATTCAGTTTGTAATTTTTAGACTTTAATGTTTATATAACAGATTAAGGTTCCCATTATTTCAGTTAAGTTTCCACCCTTATGTTTATATTCAATTTTTAAGCCATGCTAATGCCGCCTTGTGTTACATCCAGGGGGTAGGCTCGGGGCGTGACACAACCTTTCCTGGCAACTAATCAAGAACTCATAAGCATCCTCACTAGGGGCACTAGAAAACCTCGAAGGACCCAACCTAATGAACCTACCCAACATTTTTTGCTCCTCAGATGACATAACTGTCTTAGCTTTAATAGGCTAAGCTACCAACAAAATCGACAATATCTCTAAATAAGGAGCCACAATGGTTGTTTGTGCTCCTAGTCCCTGACAACTATGTGCCACTGCTTGGGATGAATTCTATGTGTCATCTCTAATCTGCGAACAACTACGAGTACTAGGCAGAGTCTTAGCCCTTGACATACTCTCCAATAAGAAAATAATTCTAACCAAAATACCCTGACAGACTGGTGAAGCTACAAATCCTACTAGAGGCTGGGCTAGCCCCACGCCCTCCGATTGAATTAGAACACCCTCAACCTTTGTCTCTGGTAACTATGCTCCAGCAACAGGCGTATGATCCTTGCCCATGCCTATTGTCGACCTCATCATAACCATCTGAGAAGGAATAAAACAATTGAAGTTTAGATTTTTATAGAGTGGAGAACGCACGATAAGGAATAACCAAGATGGAACATTCTTAAGAATGCATGGTACCCTCCTACAGATGGGATACGGATGTCATCGTATCACTCCACAAGACTCTACTAGACACTTTCTCTTGTACCAATTACACCGATGAACCTAGAGCTCTGATATCACTTTGTCACGACCTAAAAACTCAAGTCATGATAGCACCTATTACAACCAAATAGGAGGTAAGACAAACCTTTAGCCCAAAACTGCAAGTAATGGGCTCACACAAGAGTGAACCCAAAAGTAGAAGAACATCAATAAATAGAAGAAGATAAGATAAACAAGCATAAATAAGATGGGAGGGGGAGAATAAAATACACAAGACTCACCCAAGACCTGGTGTCAGTCGGTACAAGTGATACTACAACTTAGATGTGCTAGATAGATACGATAAAATACAAAACAGTCTCTAAAATAACAATAGAATACTATTCCAAAAGTAGAAGGAGGTGGATCAACTCTGATCGCTAAGAGCTCACCCTAGATCTCCGATCACTAACTCTGCATGAGGACAGCGTCAATGGCAATAACTCATACTCAGATCTGCATCAGGAAAAAGATATAGAAGTGTAGTATGAGTACCAAAGTACAAGTAAATAATGCAAAAAGCTTAAAGAATAATCTAGCTATAACCTAGTCAGACCCCCATAAGCCTGGAAGGTGCAAACAACACAATATGCTAACTACAAACCAGGCTATAATAGTAAAGAGATGCGAAAGTACACCATGATATGCAATGTGAAATGAATATAGTGAGATGTGGACAATGCAATAATATGTAAAACCCTGAGTCATCTCATGGGCCATCAGAGCTCATCAACAATACCATGCCATAATACCTGGAACATCCTTGCAGGCTGCCAGAGCTTATTAATACATACCATAAAACATAATTAATGTTTAACCAAAGAAAACCCAGAGTATACTTATGGGCCGCCAGAGCTTATCTATCTATCTATATAAATATATATGAACACCATAAGGTAATAACCTATACGTACAAAAGGGGCCGTCGGAGCCTACCAGTATGCCAACAAATCAATAGAAGGTAAGGTTTAGATTCGTCTCTCAGACCAAGTGCATAAATAGTAGTATCTTTACGTGCAGAAACCAGTAAAATAATGTGGTACAATTTCTCCTTAGTAACACGAGTTTTATAGTAAAAGAAGATGTTTCCCCTCTTTAATAACTGAAAATAGTGATAATAGAAGGATGCTCTCTCCGGAGCTCTAATCGTTTGAAAAAGAGGTATTTTGGTCTTAAAAGTAAACAATCAGCTTAAACCAGTGAAATCTTTCTTTAATTTAAAAATTGTTAGTTGAAAAGATGAATTTTCTTATTAATCTGTCGAGCCATTTATTTCTCATCAAATCGTACCATAACCTGAACACATACAAATGGATTAAAAATGAACCAGCTCAAATGAATATATATGGATACATGTAAAAACACACAGTTACACCATGATAGGGAAGTTCAGCTATCATACCGAGATCGTACTAACTTGGGATCAAGCTAGCCCAAACCATGGCCTTAGGCCCATAAATCTGCATACTATAATGTAACATAGAAAATAATGTGATAAGAACAACCATAACGCAATGGATAAACTACTCTACCCCAAGATTTACCCCAACAAATACTAAGGCCACCTATTCTACAGTGAGTACTAAAGGGAATCACTTCAATAGTTACCAACCCAGGGGAACTCACCTAAGTAATAACTAATCAGAGCTAAGCAAAGGCACATAGCTAAACCAAACATAAGCAAAGTACAAGGCATGCTGACCTAGAGTCCAACAAATCCAGTGACCATAAGTATACGATAAACGAAAATATAATACAAGTAAGAACCATAAATAAAGATAAAAAAAATATAACATCTACTCTGTCTCGAACCCTCGTCTAATTCTATACTAAGGCTCTCTAATCTAATGAACTCAACCACAAGCAACCTAAACTAAGCTAAGGCATCTGATCTTAATCCTAAGAATGCTACACCATCTACGCCAAGTCTTACGGGAGAACTATAACCTATACTAAAGATTTGCTAGCCAAACTCTACTCTAAGGCTCCTAAATCACCTATAAGAATTAAAATGTCTACTCAGAACTATATCAAAACCACGAGATCCCACCAATAATTAGAAAATCATTATACTTATACCTTACACAAGCAAAGTCTAGAAAAAAGTAAATCGTATCCTACCTATAGGCCAAACACGCGTACACAATCCATAAGACCAAAGTTTATCTCTCCCCAGAAGTCTCCGAATGTTTCCATGCTATTATAAATATGATCTAGGTATCAGGATGAGAATAATGACACTCATATTGATATACAAACTTTTGAGCCAGAAATTGGGTCCAAAAAATGACCGTCGGGGATTGCTTTACAAAATTTGAAATGAATTTTGCAATTATGTTCATAATGGATTTCTAAACCCATAGCTAAAATTTGGGTGCAAACGGGACTCTATTCGGGGCACAAAACTTCCCCAAAATACCATAATATTAAGGGATTTTAGCAAGGAGATTACCAGAAAATATGTAGGATAAACGTAAAATATTAACAAAAAAGAGACGGGGGAATATGATGGACTTACCAAAAATATTGAGTGTGAAAAGCCACCTTAGAAGAAGCTCCCAAGCTCTAGCAACCATGGAGGTTTCAGAATAAAAGATGAGAAAACGAGGTGGACTGCTCTATATAAATAGCTTAGCAGAGGTTTTTCGTAAATGCGGAATCCACAAAAGTTAAGAGGGTTCATAAATATGGGCTCCAGAAAAGCGGAGAAATCCCACAAAAGTGGCCTCCGCAAAAGAGGATAAATTCCACAAAAGTAGCCATTATAAATGAAGAGAAAATCTTGCAAGAGCAGACCCATCAACAACAGCAAAACCACCAGAAATACTAAGTCCGAAAATTCACCGGATGGACCCTCGGGATTCATCCGGGGTCCTGCAGATGCAAACGAGATATGCTACCCTACCAAAAATGGCATTATAGACTCAACAAAATTAATAAAATTCCCAATAGAGATCTTTTTAATGAAAAGTGGGTCCCACGCCTAAAAACTAACTTTTTTCCAAAATGGAACTGAATAGCCTAAAATGAGTCTGGTATCCTCAAAACCCAAACCAAAGGTCTCTTTAGCCCAAAGTCAATGTTCTGACGCTAACAATGCTGACAGAATTCCCATCTGAGGCCGTCTTCTCTAAATGTTGACCAAGGTCAACTCTTTCAGCCTTAAGAGTTCCAAAATAAGGAAATTCTTCCAAATTACAAACGAATTGCCCGAGAACCAAACCGTCAGTTCTTGTAGTAATAAATGACTTGTAGCCACTGTGGGGAAAGTTAAGAATGATAAAAATGTACAATGAGTAAGAAATGACCTAGAGGGTCATTACAGGATGATCCTAGTGGAGTTCATTAGTGCAAAAATCCATCCTTTCAGCCTTAGTTTACTTTCCCTACACTTTAAACACATACACCATCAAATATAATAACGGTTGCTCAAAAACATGCATCTATTCTAGGTAAAAAGAGTCAAATTTGCCGTAGAATGATGGTACATTAACACTATCAACTTAGAAGGTTTGCTTTTCCTTAAGCAAAATGACAACAACTAATAGAATAGATAACTCACCAAAAGAATCACAAAACGGTTCTATAGCCATCAACAACCACTCAACATTTCAATCAAATTCATCCAACCCCCCGTACTACAAAAGTATCTGAAATGCAAACTAGTAGGGATCCAAGCATGTCATTGCGATGTGGTAGAGTAATTTACATACGCACAAACAGTTATCCCAAGAGTCAGTAGATGATAAAGATATCTCGGTGCCCTCACTACGAAGAAGTCCCACACACAAGATTTGGGACTAAATAAGCTACATTCACACTCACAAAAGATTTCAAACAATGCACACATGATCCCATAGGCTTGCCCTTTCTATTCTATTTTAGTTTTTCAGACACTCGATTAGGATAACTACAGGACTTTTTTCGGCTTGTAATGAGGCTTCAGGTGCAGGTACGATATGTTTGGGGAATAGTAACTAAACCTTCCTTGGAACAATCGACTTATTATTTCCCTTCAATATTATTACATCCACTTTTATTGACCTTTGATTCCATTATTTTTAGCTACAAGTGCAACCTTTTTAGAACTTGATTACTCTTTTTCTTTCTTTTTCACTCTTTTTCATTCTTTTTTCTTCTTTTTTGAGTCTTTTTCTTTGGCACACACCTGTACTTTTTTCTATGCTATCAATAACCAATCTTTAAACACCCTATTTCACTTGTCATATACCTTTACAATAGCCACCCTCAACTTAGGCTAATTGCCTGAGTTGAGGTGCACGATGTCCAAGGAAGGATCAGGGCCAAAATAGAGATTCAAAATTAAAGATGGGAGGGTGAAAGGTTATCAAAATAACAAGTATTGATTTGGATCAAATAGGTATCAAAGGAGTTATTCACATATGGATGGATTTTTAGGCTAAGTGGACTGCACACAAAAAGGGTCTGTGATCCTTTTCTAAACAACTGATTTGAACATCATAGAATAGATCGGGCAAGTTCTAGATGCATGTATAGAGTAAGAATTTATCAAAATATGCTCACACAAACTTGGCACCAAGAAATATGTCACTACTAACCATCAAAACAAAAGTTTAGCTTAAGTAAAGTTGCTACAATCACATTAAATCAATGACATTCAGGGATCCAGTACAGTTAACCATTCCATACACAAGTACAAATCAAACTTTTAGAGGGGGCTGCCTTTTATAATAAAATGCAAAATTCCATGATTTTTACATACTCATCTTGACAAAACAACACAAATAAAATAAACTACAACCTAAACATGCTGGTTCTACTAAATAGCACACCGGAGGGAAAAGAAACATGGCAAAAGAAAATCCTCGGTAATGAGTCATAAGTACCCCTACCCCCATCAACAGATATAAGCATTATCCTCAATGCTACTGTATTTATTTATGTAGGTTAAGGGATAGAAATACCAATGAAGCCTAAGCTTCAGAGTCTGGTACAATGGTGGAGACCACAGAGTCTCTGAAGTAGGAACAGTGATGCCGGTGTTGGTCAACGTGCTCAACTTATCTACATCAGGAGTCTCTCTAGCCCTATGTAAAGCACTAGAAGTTGCCCCAAAAACTTGGTTTCAAACTCTCTCTTGTCATAACTCATTATCCATTATAGACTGCCTTCTTACCTTCTCCAACTCTTTCTCTTCTTGAGTCTTCTTTTGACATTTTCTTTTTTTTTGACTTTCCCTCACATTCTTCCTCTAACTGCAGTTCTTTTGATTTTCAAAGGTCTCCCTATTAAATCTACTAGCATTTTATCTTCGTCCGACTCTGCAAAGTCTAGAATTGGGAATTCAAGAATATCTCCTTGCTGGAGTGCTATGACATCTGCTTTGACCTTTTTTAACACAACATCTAATTTGGCTAGGTCTGAAACACTCATTTCTTTTAGTTTAGCCTCTATCTGAGCCTCCATAGCATCAACCCGGTAATGTAATCTCTCATAAGGTCCCAATGCCTCCCAAATGGCAGTCTCTATGGTTTGCTTGAGTAAATTAGACCAAGCTGCAATTTGCTTCTCAAACTTTTCCATTTTTGTACCATCTTTACAAAGTTTTGTGGAGTCAGGTGGTACTCTAATGGTAGGGGGCCTTGAGGCAATTTAAGAGCTCTCAGTAGTGTGGGTGCCAATAGTACCAGATATGGTCTGTGCAGCCTATTTTCATCTGCAATAACCATACCAAAATTTACATCATATCCTGCTATCAAGCTTGCAACCAACACAGCCCCTATATTAGCATCTCCACCCATAGGCATGAGTCGGAGTCTCACAATGGCCCACTAGAATTTTTTTGTGAAGTGCAGTGATTGTTTTGCTATTCTTTTTTTTTCAACCACAGGGGTGTACCCTCGGTCAGTGTTCTAGCTATCCATGGTCTCTGTTGTTCTATTGTACCCAATTTCGATGCGAAATCAGGAACGTTGGTTGCATGGATGTACTCTGGGACATAAAGGACTCTGTTAATTGTCCTCTCAGATATATCTACTTGTCTTCCCCTAATCAGGATTCTTTTCATGATCGGTGTGTTTGCAAGCTTCTTTCCCTGCTCACACCTTTGCTCAAGATAAACCAAATAATTAGCATAGAATTCACAGACCAAAGTTGGGTAGTAAACCCCAGGTGGCTTGGTGATCTATTCTAGCCCATATTTCTTGAATTGACTTTCAATATTTATGTACTCAGGTAGATCAGTAGTTATAATTTGCACTTATTCTGCAATTGGCATTCTACGGCTCCGTGACTTGGTTGAAAGGAGTCCATCTAAGTAATGCTTGTGAAAACCCTCAACTTGCCAATGGATTAATTCCCTAAACCTTGAGCTTTTTCTTCTGACCACATTCTCTTTAACTGGTGCTTTCTTCAAATTTTTAGTGGCTTCAGTACCACTATCTGTAACACCTCACAACTTCTAAGCCTAGACCCAGCTCAGAAAAACCAAAAAATAAAATTTTCCAAGTTCCAGCTGGAACCAAGGATGGTTTCCACGGACTGTGGAATAGTCTACGAGCCAAGGAATACCTCCATGGAACTCAGACTGATAATATCCAAGTTTGGGTCAAGACCACGAGTCAGAACCACGGACCGTGGAATGATCCACGAGTCATGGATTCCACTTGTGGAATGTAGACCTGAGACCCAACTATCCCTATGAATCCATGACCTATTTCCAAGAATCATGGAATAATCCATGAGTCGTGGAATGGTCTCGTAGAACTCAGACCTGAGGGTCATCAATCCCTCAAAAACCACTATAGGGTTCCACGAATCGTGAATGGTTCCATGGGTCATGAACCCAAGTCGTGAAACTCAGACCCGTACCTTGGAAAAAAGTCCCAGGAACTATGAAAGTGTTCTACGAGCCGTGGAAGCATGCACGGACCGTGAAACCTATCTGTGGAACCTGAGTCGTGAATTTTTTAGCAATTTTCTTTTATTTCCCAGGGGTATTTTATGCTTTTCCTATCTCATCTAAGGCTTAAGTTATGTCATTTTAACTCATCTAAGCCTACTTAGTAACCCTAAAACTACCCAAAACCCCTCATTCCCTCATATTAATAGACACTTAGCAAATTAGGAGAAAAAGGAATGGTTCTCCCTCTCATGAACAAGCAGAAGGTACTCACAAATTCAGCCCCAAAATCCAAGGGTTTCTCCGTAGAATTCTCTTCCAGGTGTGTGGGATTTCATAAATGGGTTCCTTTCACCCATAAAGTCCCTAGATACAGTTCAGTTATTCAGATTTCAGTCAGTTATTCAGACCTAGTCCTCCCAAATTCTATGTAATTATTATACATAGTTCAGTTTCTATTGTTGTACATAGGATTTAACAAGTGTTTTTTTAGAAACCTAGGATAGTCCTACATTCAGAAATATTATAACCCTAGTTTGTTGTTAATTTTAATACATCAAATTCATGCATGCTAATCAGATATTGCAGTCAGTTATATTTCAAAATTTGAATGCTATCAATTTCAATATTATTATAATGGCATTCACAGAGAAATCAGTATTCTTGAGCTATCCAGTATTTTAGTTTGTATTCATTACTTGTATATTCAGTTGGGAGTAGGCTTAACACCGAGTGGATGAAGGGATGAAGGCTCACCCATCAGCTTAGGATGAGACCTTTAGTAGCAGTCCCTAAGTCCCAGGAATACGGCGCCACCGTAGGTTCTAAAGGGGTCACCCATAAGTTTAGGCTTGACACCCTTGTCCTTTTGGACATCAGATTAGTGGATCCAGGCCAGACTACATTTGTATGAATACCCTCCCAGCAAGGGTTACAGGTTGGCCTCATTGTTAGCTCAGCTTGGGGTATGTTAGTTAACTATAGCTCCCACAGTTTAGATTCAGTTCATGCATTGACCTAGTATTTCAGTATTCAGTTATTCAGTTCAGTTCAGTGTGTTATAGTTCATGTTATATACTTGGTCATTGCATTCAATTTATCTCTCAGTTCATGCTTCAGTGTATCTTTCATGTTCAGTATTCATGTCTATAGTTTTGCATATATCCTGCATGTTTAGTACATTCCAAGTACTGACACATACTTTTATGCTACATCTTATCATGATGTCAGTTCAGGTGCTCAGCATCCAGACCACGCTTAGCTCGATTTCCTCAGTGTTCTTAGTGACTAGTTGGTGAGTCCTCATTATTCGAGGGCGATGCTATATTTACTTATCTCAGTCTTTAACTTTAGTTTTTATACTTTTAGAGTTAGCTGGGGACTTGTCCCAGCAACTCACTTTAGTTAGAGGCTTTCAGACATAGTACTAGACTCAGCTCTTGTGGTTAGTGTTCATTAAGATTATTATCAGATTTTCTTATATATTCAAATGAGTATTGGATTATTTCTTTTCAAATTTGTTGGATTGAATCAGTTTAGCTTTCGTACAGTTCACATTTAATTCATATATTCTTAGTCATTCCTGGCCATGGGTTAGTTTGGGGTTACTTGTGACACTAAGCACCCTGTTACGTCTAGTGGGTAACCTCGGGGCATGACAAACTTGGTATCAGAACATCATGTTCAAGTGTCCTAGGGTGTCTGAAAGCTGCATTGAGTAGATTCTTTTTCATGGGTGTGAAGCATGCCACACTTATGAGGGATAGTCTATGAGATGTCATTAGGAAAAACTCCCCTTCTTTCTTGTCCATGTCGTGCTATAGAGTTTGAACTCTATTAAATCTCCTTCTAACTTGTGTTCTTAGCATTGCCGTTTCCTTATATAAGAGCAAACAGAAGGGGAAATGGAACCGAAATGGTAACCAACAAGAACAAGTAGCTCCAGTCGACCCTCTGAATGAGAAAGTCACTCATGCTGAGTTCAGGGTTGCCTTTCAGTTGCTTGCTCAAGCCATGACTACTCAGTTTACCAGCAAGCTATGGCACCAACTCCACTTTAGAATGACTCTGCAGTAGCTAGGGTCTGAGATTTCACTCGAATGAATCCTCCAGAGATTCATTGTTCCAAGTATGAAGAGGATCCACAGGAATTTCTTAAGGATATTCAGAAGATGACAGTGATTATGGGTGTCAGTCCGATCGAGGGTTCAGACTTAGCCGCTTACCAGCTGAAAGGAGTGGCTCATACCTAGTATCAGCAGGGGAAGGAGTCTCGTAGATCTAATGCAGGCCCAGTGGATTACAATCACTTCAAGATAGCATTTTTGGACATGTTTTTCCCACTTCAACTCAGGGAAGACAAGGTTCAAGAGTTCATCAATGTCACGCCCCGAGGCTACCCCCTTGACGTAACACGGTGCTTAGTGTCACAAGTGACCCCAAGCTAACCCATGGTCTAGCATATCTAGACAAATTCTGGTAAAATACAAACTGTGTGGAAAACTGAATTGATCTCAATATATAGGTTGGAAAAAAGAAATCCAAACATGTCTAAATATATAATGAAAATGAGAATATAGTAAGTCTAAAAATAAAACTGACAACCCAATAGTTGATTATAGTTCTATGTCTAAAAGCCTCTAGCTGATGTGAGTTACTGAGATAAGCCCTCGGCTTACTCTAATAGTCTGAAGTGAAATATAAAACTGAATGAAGTAAGCATAACTATCATTTTTGAATGATGAGGAATCACCAGTGAACTGCTGAGCGAGGACTGGAAAGTCATACTAAGCGTGGTCTTTATGCTTAATGCCTGAACCTACATCATGACAAGATGTAGCACAAAAGTATGCATCAGTACTCCGAATGTACTGAGCATGCGGGATATATGCAAAGTTGTACAACATAAAGACTTAATATAGAAATACATACAGAAGGATAAGCTGAATACAGTGACCAAGTAGCTAACATGAATACTATAGCTTGTTAAACTGAACTGAATAACTGAAATAGATACTGAGTACAAGTTCAATCCAATATGAGTCTGACTGTGGGAGATACTATTAACTGACATACCCCAATCTGAGCTAACTATGAGGCCAACTTGTAACCCTGGATGGAAGTGTATTCATACCTTGCCAAGGGTACAAACAAATCTGACGTAGATCCACTAAACTGATGTCGACGAGGGACAAGGGTGTTAAGCCTAATTTGACATGTGACCCCTTTAGAACCTACGGTGGTGCCTTAGTTCTAGGACTCAGGGACTGCTACCAAAGGTTTCAACCTAAACTAGCGGGTGAGCCTTCATCCATTTGTCCACTCGGTGTTAAGTCTACTCCCAACTGAATACATAAGAAATGAATGCAAAATCTAAAATACTAGATAGCTCAAATACTGATAATCATCTGAGAATACAATAAATTAATACTAAAACTGATAGCATTCCAATTTTGAATTATAAATGTCTGAATTATCTGACTAGCAAGTATAACTTATGAGTACTGGAATTTGCACAAGATAGAGTTACTGAGCTCTGTACACATGAATATCCAAGGTTCCTAAGAAAACATGAAATAAATATCATACAAGCAATAGAATTTAAATTGCAAGGGTTTTATAAAGTTTGGGAACCCTAGGCTTGAAGAACTAGTTGAGAATTGAGGAACTGGACTGAATCTATTGATTTAATAGGTGAAAGGAACCCTCTGATTAAATATCGCATACCTAGAAGAAGGTTCTATTGTAAAACCTTTTGGTTTTTAGGGCTGAACTTGAAGAAAATCTCCTGCTTGTTCTTGAGAGAAACCATCGCTTCTTATCTCCAAATTTTGCTAAGTATTGATTTAATCTCAGGGAATGAGGGGTTTGGATAGTTTTAGGCTTAGTAATTATTCTTAAATGAGTTGAAAAATGGAGCTTAGGCTTTAAAAGAGGTAGAGTCTAGAATACCCCCGGCAATTTTAAAAGAAAATTGATGAAATTTGCTACTCAGGTAACATGGATTGGTCGACGGACTATAGTCCTGAACGACAGACCGTCGACTGAGTCATAGTTTTGGTTTTGAGTTCTGGGGGGGGGTCCTCTGATGTCTTGATTCCACATGTCATAGGGCGGACCGTGGTTCTGAATTATGGTTCGTGATCTAACTCATGGTCTTTGGGCCCTAAATTGAGGGTCCTCTAATCTGAGGATTCCACGAGTCAAAGGACGGACTATGGTTCTGAACTATGGTCCGTGATCTGACTCGTGGTTCCTGGACACTGAACTGAGGGTCCTCTGGAAAAGGGGACCACGAGTTCACAGGATGGACCGTGGTTCTAAATGATGGTTCGTGGTTTGACTCGTGGTTCTTGGGAACTTGAATTTTTCTAAAATTTTTCTGTTGAGTACAGTCACATAGCTGGTTCAGATCCTGGGGTGTTACAATCAACTTAAGGCAGAATGATATGAGGGTGATGGAGTACTCTCTCAAGTTTACTAAGTTGTCTAAGTATGCTCCGGCGATGGTAGCTGACTCTCGAGCCCGTATGAGTAAGTTTGTGTCAGGTGTGTTCGATGATGTGGTCAAGGAGTACATGACTTATATGTTGGTAAATGATATGGATATATCCAGATTGATGACTCATGCCCATTAGATCGAAGAAAAGAAATTCAAAGAGAGAGAAAAGGATAGCAAGAGGGCTAGGACAAGAGACTTCAGTTACTCTCATCAAAGGTCATATGGTGGTAACTGCTCCTAATTCCACCAAAAATCTTTAGCTCCAGCCCCATCTTCTTCTAGTTCTCCATTGCCTAAGTTGAAACAGGATCGACGGAATAAAGCGCCAGGCTTTAAGTTCTAAGGTAGTGTCACTAGTGGGCGCACTGAGCCAGTTTTCAGGAAGAGTGGTAGGAACCACCAGGGTGAGTGTATGGTGGGTAGTGGAAATTTTTTTGGGTGTGGTAAGCCGGGCCACAAGATGAAGGATTGTACAGTGGCTTATCAGAAGGGCAGGGATACCCGCCCACAAAATCAGGCCAATTCTACAGCAGCTCTAGCAGGTCACCTGACTCAGCAGGGTGCCTTTTCTAGTGCACGTAGTGGTCAGTGCCAAAATAGGCTCTACTCTCTTTAGACTCAACAGGATCAATAGGATTCTCCCGATGTGGTCATGGGTACGTTACGAGTTTTCCTTCTTGATATATATGCATTGTTGGATCTTAGAGCTACACTTTCTTTTGTGACTCTTTATATAGCAGTAGACTTCAGTGTTAGTCAAGAAATCCTCCTAGAACCCTTCTTAGTCTCTACTCCTATTGGTGACCCTTTCATAGCTAGACGGGTATACATAAATTACCATGTCACAGTTTCCCAGAAAGTCACCTCAGTTGATATTGTAGAGTTAGAAATAATTGACTTCGACATTATTCTCGACATTGATTGGTTGCATTCCTATTATGCCTCAGTTGATTGTAGGACTAGGATTGTTCGGTTTAAGTTTCCAAATGGACCAGTTTTAGAGTGGAAGGGTAACACCTCAGTGCCTGTAGGTCGATTCGTCTCTTACTTTAAGGCCAGAAAAATGATTTTTGAAGGGTATATCTATCATCTTATTCGGGTTAAGGATTCAAATTCTGAGACCCTAACTCTTGAATTAGTCCCAGTGGTTAATGAATTTCCAGAAGTATTTCTAGAAGATCTTCCAGGGGTTTCTCCTAAAGGGGAATTGACTTTGGGATAGATCTTCTTCCAGATACCTATCCTATCTCAATTCCACCTTACAGAATAAATCCAGATGAGCTTAAGGAATTGAAGGAACAATTGAAAGACCTTTTGGATAAGGCTTCATCAGACCCATCATCTCTCCATGGGGTTCTTCATTTCTTTTCATGTGTAGGAAAGACTATTCTCTTAGGATCTGCATCGACTACCATCAGTTGAACAAAGTCACAATCAAGAATAAATATCCCATACCTAGGATTGATTACTTGTTCGACCAGCTTTAGGGTGCCAGTAGTTTCTCTAAGATAGACCTCATATCCGGCTATAATTAGCTCAGACTCAGAGATTGTGACATTTCTAAGAGACCTTTTAGAACTCGGTATGGTAACTATGAATTTGTAGTTATGTCTTTTGGACTAACAAATGCTCCTGCAGCTTTTACGAATTTAATGAACAGCGTGTTCAAGCAATATTTAGACATTTTTGCCATCGTCTTCATTAATGATATATTGGTGTATTCTTGAAGTGAGGAGGAGCATGCAAATCATTTGAGAGTTGTGCTGCAAACTCTCAAGGATCGACAGTTATTCGCAAAATTCAGTAAGTGTGAATTTTGGTTGCAGTCTCTTGCTTTCCTTGGTCGTGTGGTGTCCAGCGAGGGCATCAGAGTTGATTCTTAGAAAATTGAGGCAGTGAAGAACTGTCCCAGACACACCTCTTAGGCAGACATTAGAAGCTTCTTGAGTTTGGCTGGTTACTACAGGAGATTTGTTGAAGGATTTTTCATCCATAGCTACCCCATTGACCAAATTAACCCCCAAAAAGGTTAAGTTTCAATGATCAGGTAAAATAGCCTAGTAGTTAAGGATGTCCGTAGGCTCACTCGTCAAGGGGTTTGCCTTATGGACACAGAAGATTGGCGTGTGATAGTACAAAATAGGTTAGAATCTTTGTTAGTAGTTGAGGTGAAAAAGAAGAAAGACAGTGATCCCATCTTACTTCAGTTAAAGGGTGTGGTTCATCAGTAAATGGTTGAGGTTTTCTCCCAAGGGGGAGATAGTGTGCTTTGCTATCAAGGTCATTTATGTGTTCCTAATGTGGATGAGTTGAGGCAGCAGATCCTAACAGAAACCCATAGTTCCAAATATTCTATTCATCCCGGTGCCACAAAGTTGTAATATGATCTATCGGAAGTCTATTGGTGGAACAACATGAAAAGGGACATTGCAGATTTTGTGGCTAAGTGTCCTAACTGTCAGCAGGTGAAAGTAGAATATCATAGACCAGGAGGTATGACTCGGGATATTAGAATTCCTACATGAAAGTGTGAAGTAATCAACATGGATTTTATTAAAGGTTTGCCTCGCACTCGCCACCAGCATGACTCCATTTGGGTGATTATGGACAGGGTGGCCAAATTAGCTCACTTCTTAGTGGTTAACACTACAGATTCAGCCAAGGACTATGCCAGACTCTACATTAATGAGATAGTCAGGTTGCATGGGGTTCCCTTATCTATCATCTCAGATAGGGGTACTCAATTCACATCTTATTTTTGGAGATCATTTCAGAAAGGTCTTGGTACCCAGGTAAATCTTAGCACAACATTTCATCCACAAATGGATGGTCAGGCAGAGCATACCATTTAGACCTTAGAGGACATGTTGAGAGCTTCTGTGATTGATTTCAAGGGTAGTGAGGATGATCACTTACCTCTCATAGAGTTCGCCTACAATAAAAGTTTCCATTCCAGCATCCTGATATCCCCGTATGAGGCACTTTATGGGCGTAGGTACAGATCACCAGTTGGTTTGGTTTGAAGTAGGTGAAACAGCCTTGATTGGGCCATATTCAGTTCATGAAGCTATGAATAAAGTTCAGCTTATTAGGGAATGGTTGAGGACTGCTCAGAGTCTTCAGAAGTCCTATGCAAATGTGAGGAGGAGGGACATCGAGTTTGAGATTGATGATTGGGTTTTCCAGAAAGTGTCACCCATGAAGGGTGTGATGAGATTTTGAAAGAAATGGAAGCTTAGTCCCAGATATGTAGGTCTTGTAGAATCATGAAAAGGGTTGGTAATTTCGCCTACGAGTTAGAGTTGCCAGCCGAACTAGAAGCGGTTCATCTAGTCTTTCATGTCTCCTTACTGAAAAAGTGTGTTGGTGATCCAACATCGATTGTGTCATTAGAGAGTGTGGCTGTGAAGGATAGCCTCACCTATGAGGAGATTCAATTTGATATTCTTGACTGTCAGGTTCGTAGGTTTAGAAATAAGGAGGTTGCGTCAGTGAAGGTACTTTGGAGGAATCAGTCAGTTGAAGGAGCTACTTGGGACGCAAAAGCAACCATGATAACCAAGTACCCTCACTTCCTTCCAATTAAGCTTCAACTTGAGGTAATAGTTCCTCTATAGTTTCTCTGCTTTCTCGTGTGTATTTCAGTCTTAGTATCATGTTTCATTAGCTATTCCAGCATTTTTAGCATACTTTCATGTCCTTAGAACTCCATTCAATTAGATATCAGCTTCTAGGACTCAGTTGGTAGGGATTGCAGCTCTTTCCCTCCAAACTCAGCTTGTTTAGTCTTTATTCGAGGATGAATAATCACAAGAGGGAAATATTGTAAAACCCCAGAACTTCCAAGCCTAGACTCAGCTCAACAAAACCAAAAAATAAAATTTTCCAAGTTCCAGCCGGAACCACAGATGGTTTCCACGGAATGTGGAATAGTCCATGAGCGGTGGAATCCCTCAGTGGAACTCAGACTGAGACCAGCCAAATTGGTTTCAAGACCACGAGTCAGAACCACGGATGATGGAATGATCCATGAGTCATGGATTCCACTCATGGAACTCAGACCTGAGACCCAACTGTCCTTATGAATCCATGACCTATTTCCATGAAACATGGAATGATCCACGAGTCGTGGAATGGTCTCGTAGAACTGAGACCTGAGGGACATCAATCCCTCAGGAACCACAATAGGGTTTCACAAACCGTGGATGGTTCCATGGGTCGTGAACCCAAGTTATGAAACTCAAACTCGTTGCTTGACAAAAAGGCCCAGGAACCACGACCGGGTTCTACAGGCCATGGAAGCATCCACGGACCGTGAAACCTATCCGTGGAACCTGAGTCGCAAATTTTTCAGAAGTTTTCTTTTAGTTTCCTATGGGTATTTTAGGCTTTTCCTATATTATCTAAGGCCTAAGTTATGTCGTTTTAACTCATCTAAGCCTAATTAGTAAGCCTAAAACTCCTCAAACCCCCTCATTCCCTCAGACTAATCGACACTTATCAAATTAGGAGAAAAAGGAATGCTTCTCTCTATCAAGAACAAGCAGAAGATTCTCACAAGTTCAGCCCCAAAATCCAAGGGTTTCTCCGTAGAATGTTTTTCCAGGTATGAGGGATTTCATCAATGGGTTCCTTTCACCCATTGATTCCCTAGATACAGTTCATTTATTCAGATTTCAGTCAGTTCTTCAGACTTAGGGTTCCCAAATTCTATGTAATTATTGTAGTTCAGTTTCTATAGTTGTACATAGGATTTAACATGTATTTTCTTGGAAACCTAGGATAGTCCTACATTCAGAAATTTTATAACCCTAGTTTATTGTTAATTTCATCACATCAGATTCATGCATGCTAATTAGATATTGTAGTCAGTTATGTTTAAGAATTTGAATGTTATCAGTTTTAGTATTATTATAATTGCATTCACAGAGAAATCAGTATTCTTGAGCTATCAAGTATTTCAGTTTGTATTCATTACTTGTATATTCAGTTGGGAGTAGGCTTAGAACTGAGTTGATGAAGGGATGAAGGCCCACCCGTTAGCTTAGGCTGAGACCTTTAGTAGCAGTCCCTAAGTCCCACAACTACAGTGCCACCATAGGTTTTATAGGGGTCACCCATCAGTTTAGGCTTGACAGCCTCGTCTTTTTGGACATCAGATTAGTGGATCCACGCCAGACTACATTTGTATCCTTGGCAAGGTATGAACACCCTCCCAACTAGGGTTATAGGTTGGCCTTGTCGTTAGCTCATCTTGGGGTATGTCGGTTAACAGTAGCTCCCATAGTTCAGATTCAGCAAATGCATTGACCTAGATTTCAGTATGCAGTTATTCAATTCAGTTCAACGTGTTACAGTTCATGTTATATACTTGGTCATTGCATTCAATTTATCTCTCAGTTTATGCTTCAGTATATCTTTCATGTTCAGTATTCATGTCTACTATTTTGCATATATCCTGCATGCTCAGTATATTCTAAGTACTGACGCATACTTTTATGATATATCATAGCATGATATAGGTTCAAGCGCTCAACATCCAGAACGTGCTTAGCTCGATTTCCTCAGTGTTCTCAGTGACCAGTTGGTGAGTCCTCATAGTTCAAAGGCGATGCTATATTTACTTATCTCAGTCTTTAACTTCAATTTTTAGACTTTTAGAGTTAGCTGGGGACTTGTCCCAGCAACTCACTTCAGTTAGAGGCTTTCAGACATAGTACTAGATTCATCTCTTGTAGTTAGTGTTCATTCACATTTTTATCAAATTATCTTATATATTTGGATGAGTATTAGATTATTTCTTTTCAAACTTATTGAATTGAATTAGTTTATCTTCCGTACAATTAGCATTTTATTCAGATATGCTTAGTCATGCCATGCCATGTGTTAGCTTGGGGTCACTTGTGATACTAAGCACCGTATTACGTCTAGGGGGTAGCCCCGGGGTATGACATTATCATTGTTGATGCTTGAGCTTGAGCTATCACTAGCATCAATAGCACCACCACTTTTGCTGCTAGATGACCCACTCTCCTCATCAGACTTAGAGGCTTGGGCTTGTCTCTTTGTGGTTAGCTTAGTCTGGTAGGTTGGTGTCTGACTCATCCTGTAATCCTCTTGTAGGGACCTGCCTTTCTTGCCTTTTTATTGGCCCACCTTAGATTGGTTGTATCTCTTGAGTCATTACACCTGCATGAAGGAACGGGTTAGATCACAAAGAAAAAAGAAAACAAAGCAAGAAGCTTTACTGCTTAGGCTGACGGCTTGGTTGATGAGTCACCACTGGTGTGACAAATCATCAGACCATCTGTCACCTAAAATAGTAGCAGCAGACAACTTTGTGTTCCTGTGATGACTTGCCTGATGAGTCATCATGGGCTTGACGAGTCTCCAGATGAGTCGTCACCCAAAACAGTCGGGCAATTCCTCTTTGAGGCATTTTTTTGAACACTTGGTGTTCACTTTACACTTTACTAATACCTTTTGGGATTTGATTATATGGTCTCACCACTATAAATGATTCTTTCACCCATGGGATATTCAGACTTCACTCAGGTCTTTAATTCAAATAAATTTCAATGACACAATATAACCATACATATCCCACACTCTTAAACACCAATTTCAAAAACAAAACAACACATAACATTACAAGGCCCACACTTTCAAACACAGATTTCATGTGTTTCGTTTTGTGAGAAATTTGTTATTCAATTCTAATAAGACAAAGCAAAGATCATACCTTTATGTCGATGATGGACTAGAAAGACTTTGCTCTTTGAGTTAAAAGAAACACAAGAATAATAATCACAATAAACTTATCAAACTATTAACAATCGGGATTTCTTGTGGAGGGGAAAAGTGTATGAGGATTTTGGTGAAGGGAAGGATTTATGTAGGGTGGTGGATCGGGTATTTGATATTTAGAGGGGTTGAGGAGTTTGAGTGGGAAGAGCAAAAGAAGAAAAAATAGTTTCAATTGAAATGGTTTGACCTTTAATTAGGCTTTAAAGGAGAGTCAGGTCGTTTTTGGGCTTAGGGTTTCAAGATTGGGGTTGGATCGGGTCAAAAAACACAAACTAGAACTTACCTGGGCTGGCAGTTAAGTGTGACGAGTCTTCACGTTGCTGATGAATTATTAAGGGAGTCACCATGTTAACTAGTGATGGCTTATTTAATCGAATGAACTTGGTGTCTTATGTAATGGCTCATCACACTTATGACAGTTTTTTACGTGAGCCTTCACACTTAAAAAAAGCCATTGAATTTTTTCATTTTCTGATGACATATGTTGATGACTCATCACCTTTTTGATGACTCATCACCTTAAACAGAACTATGACTTTTTGGCCTTCACTTGTTCCTGTAGTCCCTGCACACTCAAACAACCACATTAAACAATTCCAAGAATATGAACTACTCCAAGGTGATTTTACAATAACAAAATATGGATTGCCTCCCATTTAGCGCCTGATTTAATGTCGCAACTTAGGTATCTTGATTACTCAGACTTTATCAAGATACACCACTAACAATACCTTTACCTCTTCTAGGAAGTTGATAGACTGCTTGACCCACTGTCCATTCACTTTGAAGTGTTTTCCGTCTTTGTTTTCCATCCCAACAACTCCAGACGGGAATACTTGGTTGATTTTAAAAGGCCCGAACCATTTGGACTTGAGCTTTCCAGGAAATAATCTGAACCTTGAGTTGAAAACCTACACCAGGTCCCTGACTTTAAATTCCCTCTTCTCAATCCTTTGATCATGATGTAGCTTCATTTTTTCCTTGTAGAGGGCGGCCCTCTCATTGGCTCGTAGATGGAGCTCATCCATTTCATTCAATTGTTCCAGCCTCAAGTCTGTAGCATCTTTCTAACTAAGATTTAGCTTCTTCAGCTCCCAAATGGATTTATTCTCAAGTTACATAGGCAGATGACATGATTTCCCAAAAAATAGTTGATAAGGAGACATACCTATCAGTGTTTTGAAAGTCAATCGATAAGCCCATAGTGCATTCATTGACTTTGCTACTATAATTTTGATTTCATGATTGGACACTTCTACTTGCCCACTGGTTTGTGGGTGATATGGGGTGTCCACTTTGTCTTGCTTTACACCGTACTTAAACAAAGTAGCATGGAACACCTTGTTGAAAAAGTGTGACCCTCCATCGCTTATGATGGTGCAAGGAGTGGCAAACCGAGAAAATATGTTTTTCTTTAAGAATGCAGCCACACCTTTCCCTTCATTGTCAGCCAATGCTACAGCTTTCACCCAGTTTGACACATAATAAACCACTACTAAGATGTATTTGTTACCATAAGAGCTCACAAATGGGCCCATATAATTGATGCCCCAAATAGCTCAACCTCCAGAATTGTGTACATAGGTAAATCTTGTCTCCAAAATATAGCTCCTTATCGTTGGCACTGGTCAATATGCTTTGACAAAGTCATGAGCATATTTGTGGATCGTGGGCTAGTAATACCTACATTGCAGGATCTTTTGGGTTGTACACTCACCCGCATGATGTCCCCCAACTAGGGAAGAATGACAGTGCTGCAAAATTCCCATCATCTCTACTTTCGATACACATCTACTTATTATGATGTCAGCACACAATCAGAACCGATAGGGCTCATCCCAAAATTAATTACTCGCATCATGAAGGAATTTCTTCCTCTGGTAGAAGTTCAGTTCTTCTGCAATTATTTCACTGACCAGGTAATTGGAAAAATTAGCATACCATGGCCCAAGATCAAGTGAAGTGGAAAACACCTGTTCATTCGAGAATGAATCATCGATTTCTAGCTCATCCACCAGTTTCCCTTCATTTTCTAGCCTGGAAAGATGGTCTACCACCTGGTTTTCACAACCCTTCTGATCTTTGACTTCAAAGTCAAATTCCTGCAGTAACAACACCTATTTGATCAATCAAGATTCGGCATCTTTTTTTGCCATGAGGTACCTCAATGCGGCATGGTCGATGTGCACAATGACTCTCGTACCAAGTAGGTATGCCCTAAATTTTTAAAAGGCATATACAACTGCAAGTAGCTCTTGTTTAGTGACCGTGTAATTCTTCTGTGCCCCTTTTAATGCTTTGCTAGCATAGTAAATAGGGTGAAAAAGCTTATCTCTTTTCTGACCTAGAACAGCTCCAAGCGCAACTACTCTTGCATCACACATTACTTCGAATGGTTTAGACTAATCCGGAGCAACTATAATGGGTACATCGACCAACTTCTCCTTTAAGCATTCAAATGCCTTTAAACATTTACTATCAAAGACAAATTTTGCTTCCTTATCCAACAGTTTGCACAATGGATTGGCAATCTTGGAGAAGTCTTTAATGAACCTTCGATAGAATCTTGTGTGGCCAAGAAAACTCCTAACATCTTTTTCTGATATAGGTGGGGGAAATTTTTAAATCACTTCAATTTTGGTTCTATCAACCTCAATACCTCTCACTGATATGTTGTATCCCAATACAATACCCACTTTAACCATAAAGTGACATTTCTCCGAGTTGAGGACAACCTTAGCTTCTTCACATCTTTGCAAAGCTTTACTCAGATTAGTCAAGCAGTCTTCGAAAGCATCACCAACTACGAAAAAATCATCCATAAAGACTTCCAATGTATCCTTTACTATGTCAGAGAAGATTGACATTATACATCTTTGGAACATAAATGGAGCATTACCCAAGCCAAAAGGCATACACTTAAAGGCAAAGGTCCCATATGGACATGTGAAGGTGGTTTTCTCCTGATCTTCGGGTGCAATGGATATTTGGTTGTAACCTGAATACCCATCCAAGAAGCAATACCATCCTCTTCTGGCTAATTTATCAATAATTTGATCCAAGAAAGGCATTGGGAGGTGATCCCATAAAGTCCAAGAGTTAAGCTTCATGTAGTCTATACAGACCCTCCACCTAATGACCGGTCTCAATAGAATCAACTCATTCTTCTCATTTTCCACCACAGTCATACCTACCTTTTTTGGACACATTGTACCGGGCTTACCAATTTACTGTCTCAGATTAGGTATACCACTCTTGTATTGAGCCACTTGATTATCTCCTTCTTTACCACTTCTTGCATTGGTGGATTGAGCCTTCCTTGATGCTCAGTGGTAGGAGTACACCCTTTCTCCAGCTGAACTTTATGGGTGCAAATACCTGGTGGAATTCCGATGATATCTGCAATAGTCTGGCCAAAAGCTCTTTTATACCTCTGCAATATAAACAACAGTGCCTCTACCTTCCATTCTACAAGATCCGCATCTATAATCACGGGCAATGTGTTATGATCACCCAAAAATACATATTTGAGATGTCTAAGTAATTCTTTCAATTCTAACACATGTGCTTCTTCAATCGAAGGCTTCTCTTGAGGTGTCGGTCTATTCTTCTGGTCCAGGTCCATATTCTTTCGAGCATAAAAATATGAACCTATTCCTATCAAGGAATTGACCATCTCCTCATAGTCTTCAATGTCATTTCCAACAAAGTTCATCATTACAGCAGCCAATGTCTCCACAACAAACCTCTCCTTAATAGGTACTTCTACTTCAGTGTCAATAATCACATTAATAACCAAGACTACACTCATGTCTCTTTGTTGTTTCATTGATTTGCATACATTGAACTTGACTATCTCATCATTCATCCTGAATGTCAGTTCATTGCTTTCCATATCAACCAACACTCTTCTAGTAGTCCCAAAATTATAGGCACTTCAAAATCTACTTTGCAATCCAAGATTATGAAGTCTGACAAAAATATAAACTTGCCAACCTTCACTAGCACATCATATAGCATCTTTATTGGTTGCTTTACTAAATGGTCGGCCATCAGTAGCCTCATGGTAGTCAGTTTGGGGGCTCCCAAGCCTAACTATCGATAAATTTCTAGTGGCATCAAATTAATGTTATCTCTTAGATCATATAGTGCCTTCGCAAAGTTGAATTACCCAATGGTGTAGGGGATAGTAAAGTCACCCAGATCCTTCTTCTTTTTGACCAGCGAACTCGATGAGATCACACTATAGTGGTGAAGGTTATATTCCAGCTCAAAACTCACTGACCTCTTTTTGGTAATCAAGTCCTTCATGAACTTGATGTATCCGGGCATTTTCCCAAGAGCATCCACTAATGGGATGTTCATCGATATTTGCTTAAGCATGGATATGAACTTGTGGAACTTGCCATCTTCCACCTTTTTCTTTACCCTATGTGGAAATGGAGGAGGAAGCTTAGGTATCTGAGTTGGAAGTTTTTCAACTTCCTTGATTTTTTCCTTAAGAGCTAGGGTAGTATCCTACACCAAAGTAGACTTTTATGCAGGAACACCAAACTTCTCTTCAACATCAATGTCATCATCAATCATCTAATAGTCATCAGTAATATTATTAATCTGGGTATGAACTACTGGATGAGGTTTCGATAACGTTTTACCACTCCTTGTAGTGATATCCATACAACTCCCATCATTCCTTGGGTTTTATATGGTGTCAATGGGAAAAGTACCATTCTTCCATTGATTCAAAGTCACCGACGATTGCCCCATCTGTTGCTCTAACTATTTAATAGAAGTAGAATGTGAGTCCACCAATTGACTCATAGATGATAATTCACATTCATTTCCTTCACCCCAGAGTCAGTAGATTCAACTTTTGATAACACGTTGGCTAACATGGCTTCCATGTTGGAAGTTCCTGCATCATTGTTAGCTCTATCTCGATTTCCAGGTGGTACATACAATCCACCTTAGTCATTCTTGTTCTTCTAATTCCCTTGATCTCGGTCTTTATAGCCAGTCTTGTCATAATTATTACCTCACTGATAGTTTTAACCTTGGTTTCTTTTGTCCATGAGCCTATAAACCCCCCATCTAGTTATGCAAATAGTTAGCCTCTTCATCTGACTCAGGATCGGCTGCTCTACTCTGTGAACCAACAACTTTCACTTTCTCAATTCCACTTGCCAATAGATGTTTAGTAAGCAGGTCTATTTGTGTCTTCAAGTGGGCTATATCTTGGTCTCTATTATTTTCTTTCCTACATTTCTTAGCCGACATACCTACTGCATACATATTATTTTCTACCTCTGAGTCCCTGGTATGCCAAGCTCTATTTATCTTAGTGAGCCGGTCTAAGATAGTTGTGACCTCAACAAACGTAAGCCCCATGAATGCTCCGCCTACAGCATTATCAAGTGTCAGCTTGCTATTTGAAATTAGAGACTTGTAGAACGTTTGCATCAATAATTCATCCCTCAATTGATGGTTTGGGCACTAAGTCTGCTTCTTCTTAAATCTCAACCTGGTTTCATACAAGGCTTCATGTGGTGGCTGCCTAAAGTTATTGATCTCATCCCTCAACTGTAACATCCTGGTAGGAGGAAAGAACCTCTACATGAAAGCTCCTTTCATCTCACTCCAGTTTGTTATAGAATCAGGTGTCAACTCGGTCAACCATAACGCTGCCTCATCATACAAAGACAACGGAAATAATCTCAGTCGGATAACATTCTGGCTCACTCCTGGCAGCTCTATGGACTTGCAGATTCCAATGAAGTTTATCAAGTGCCTTTTGGAGTTGTCACCAGGCACTCCTCTAAATAGACCCTTCAAGTTTAGCAACTGAATCATAGTGTAGGTGATATTGAACTTAGCACCAGGTGCTAACAGAGGAAGAACAATGGCCCCAGTAGCACGCACTCCATCTAGGTCGACATCATCATCAACATCCAAAGAAAAAAGCCTCTGATGTTGATGATCTCGACCTCTATTTCATTGCACTTGATTGATTGGGGAAACAATGTCAATGTTATCTGCCTCAACATCATCATCCAATGTAGCATCATCCTCGATATTATCATTGTCCAGGTTTTGTTAGGCTACAGTAAGACATGCTACTTCCCAATGTTGTGCATTCATATTTAGTCTTAACCCAAGAACTCAGGAAGGTTCATGCGAATAAAGTCTCGAACTATGGCAGAAATTGCCCCACTATGAGGTTTAGCAGGAACAGGTGTTGGTGGATTAGCCTGGTTGGGCATTGCATGAGCTAACATCTGAATGGAATTCCTGAACTCCATAATAGTGACCTCATGGTTTTGAACTGGAGGATTAGCATTCTGGACTTGGCTCAGCGAGGCATGGCATAGCGAGGAGGCATAATCTGAAAATGCATAAAGATTGAATTAGAGAGGAGTGAACTCTATCGCACAATATTGATCATGAAAGAAGTGGAGTTTTTCTTAAAATATCTCATAGCTTCCCTCTCATAAGTGTGGCGCACTTCACACCCATGAAGGAGACTCTACTTGATGTGGCTTTTAGACACCCTAGGACTCTTGAACCTGATGCTCTGATACCATGTTTGTCATACCCCGAGACTGCCCCCTAGATGTTAACACGCGACCCCGGACCACAAGTGATCCCGAGTTAACCCTTGGCATTGGCATAACATATACATAACATAAAGAATCGTAGCGGAAGCATAAATAGAAGAAGTAGGCAAACCAACTTTATATAAGATAAAGGTCTAAGAGTATAAAATACAAAACATGAAACACTTATATCCAATTATGTCTGAAAAATCTCTACATAAGACATAATGAGTTGCTGGGATCAGACTCCAACTAACTCCAAGTACTAAAAAAAGGAATAAAATAACTAGACTCATAACTAGTCCTCAAAAGATAAGAACTCACTAATAAGTACTGGAAAGCCTGCGGTCTCTAGCCACGAGCCTGAGAAGGGGTACCTGAATCTGCATCATAATAGGATGCAACATAAGAATGTATGTCGGTACAATAAAATTTACTGAGTATGTGAGTTTATGCAATGATATGGCAAAATGTACTCGAAAACCTGCTTAAAACTGAGTTCATGCATACTAAGATAAAACATGTGTAAATATCGTAGTTTGAGCATAAGACATGAAATAGAAGTCAAGCTTGAAAATAGAATATCATATAACTTCATAGCTTGAATACATTCATACGGGAGTTTTTCTTAACCAACATTATACCATGATGAACTACATGGATTCCAGTGTCATGCACCCATACTGAAAAAGGTTGTCCTATCCGACCAAGGTTAGAACCATGTTCATACAAATCTTGTCATAAGCAACATAGGGCAACCTACGGTGGCAACGTAGTTTTGGACTTGGGTTATCTAGAACCCTCATTGCTCGATGCTAAATACTACTCCCTAAATATTTCATGAGGCTCACATACATGTGACATATCTAGATGTCAAAACTTGTTCATGTTCATGTTACAACATGGATCTTCATAATACTCACGAACCTTGCTTTTAGGAGATAATTCAAGAGTACTGATGGCACATCGGGCATCATATCTTTCATAATGAAACATATCTTAAGAGTTTACATGGCACTAGTTCAATTCCATAATCATATATAATTTCATAAAAATAGGAACTAGGCATGCAATTGCTTGAAATTCATCAGGTCATGCTATCAAAATATGCCAATTTTCTTAAATCAATCCATGCATGCAAAGTTGGCTAGAATTATCCTTCAATTAATGAAGTGGGAATTTACTTGTAAAAACTCATACAAAATCATGCAATTTAGAATTAGATTTCATAGTATAATCATGAGAAACCAAGTTATAGAAAAGCCCATGAGAATTGGGTAAGATCCCTAAATTGAAATTTCATAAAAATCATAATAGAATTTGGGGGTTTTGGGAATAAGGGTGAAAGAATCCCTTATTGAATACCCACATACCTGAATTGAAGCTTTCTTAATCTAGGACTTGAGGGATGGAGACTTGGAGATTAAATCCTTATCTTGGAGCTTGGGAGTATGGAGTTCTTTCCTCTTTTAGAACTTGAATGAGAGATTGGGAGAAGACTTAGACTAATTGAGGTTAAAACCCTCCTAGAATAACCCAAAAGGACTTATTTAAGGAGTTAAAAGGGTGGGTAATTACAAAAATACCCTAGGGTAAAAGCTGGGAAAAATTGATTTAAAACCTCAGCTTCAGGTTCCATGGACCTTTTCTACTTACTGTAGATGGAACCATGGCTCATGGATCGAGGTCATGGTTCCTCAGCCAAAATACATGCTATAGGTCTGAGTTCCACGAGCAGGGTTTACGGCTCATGGTTTGATCCACGGACCATAGAAGCCTCTCGTGGTTCCTAGAGTAAAAAATTGGCCTCAGTCTGAGTTCCATGAGCAGGTTCCACAACCCGTGGAACTATCCATGAGTCGTGAACTCCTGTCGTGGTCCTCAGACCTAAGGATGGATTTTCAGAACAGCTTCCACGAGTCCATTCCATGGCTCGTGGTTCAGTCCATGGCTCGTGGTCTGGGCTCGTGATATCTGGAAGGTTCAAAATTTTAAAAGTTTCTAAGTTTAAAAGTTGATTCAAAATTTTAGGGTGTTATATTTTCAGAATCTACTATCGATTCCATGGTCCATCATTCTAATGAATGACCTTTGGAGTGACTTGTAGAAGGTTACTTTTCATTCTAGTCTTTTGAGATCCCTATGAGTGACTTGACGGTTTATAGTTTTGAATGACGGTCCATCCTGTCAACCATAGAATCACCTTCTAAGAGGTATTAATTTATCATTATTGAAGCATGGTTCAGTTGATGGTCCATCATTCCATTTCACAGTTCATAAACCCTTTCATCAAAGTGTGAATCAGAAATCCTATAAGGAGTTCCAGAGTTCCATGTTTTGGACCATGGTCCATATATCACATCTACGATCTGTAGACCCGTCCATAGAACCCTTGATTCCTTCATGTTTTAATTTGCTAGTTAGGGGTAACTTAGTTGTTTCCCCATTTTTATGTCCTATACTATGTCGTTTTAATTCCCAAATAGGGGGTTATATCTGATTAGTCGATCCTTCTCCACTCATTCTTATGATTAAACTTCAGAACAACAGAAAAGTTCTCTAAAAGAAGTCAAAGCCTAGGGTTCACTTTCAAGCCTCAATCTCAAGTTCTACCTTAAGAATTCTTAGAAATCAGGTATGTGGGTATTCAGTAAGGGTTTCTTTTCACCTTTATGCCCAAAACTTCAGAGTTTTATTATGATTTCATGAACTTATGATCTAGGGGTTTTACCCAAATTGTTTCCAATTATGGAGTTTTCAGTTTTATTATGTTGTTATGTTACTCTAGTTCTTTTTTGAAGAATTTTTCATGACTTTTAATAATCCTATTTCAGTCTATATGCTTGAACAATGATTTTTTATGAATTACTATGTTTTAGCTTCACAGACTCAAAATTTAGTAAAAACAGTTATTTGAACTAAGTGTCATGCTTTATTTTCAGAAAATAGTTTTATCTAATATAAGCAGTTAGTAATATGTTTTGGGAGTAGTACTTAGCACCGAGAGGACAAGGGTTTGAGTTAACTAAGTCCCAGAACTACATTTCCACGTAGGATAAGGGTTTTTCGCCATATTAGATTGACACCTTTAGTCCAATGGGTTCAGTTAGTGAATTCACACCAGGAAGGTTCTATACCTTTGGATGGGTATAGGGCACCCTCCTGACTGGGGTTGTACGTTGAACTCCATATTTCTCTCATGGTTTATGTCAGTTGTAAGATACTCTGCACTATCAGTTTTTACTTATGATAGACATCATTATCTCACAGTTTTACAGTTCAGGCATGTTTTATACTCATTCAGTAAAGGGCTTATGTTTACAACTTTGACTTATGCATTCTCAAATAATTATACTTCTTTCAGTTTTCAGCCATGTTTTCAGGATACATGCGCTTTTATATATTTTAATGTTGTTCGCATGATCTCATATACTCAGTACATTCAGTAGTACTAACCGCATAATTTCTCTTGCATTACATCCTTTCACGGTGTAGATTCAGGTGCCCGTTCTCAGACTCGTGGATAGCTCAGCAGGATTTTTAGTCAGCTTGGTGAGTGCTTATCATTTGGAGACTTTTGGAGTTTCAGATTTGCTTAGTATTTCAGACTTTTATTTCAGATTTTTAGAGTTAGCTGGGGGGTTTTCCCAACAACTCATCTTTATTAGTAGTAAGGGCTATCAGACATAGTTAGACCATTTGTAGTTATTAGTTTTTCTCAGAATTGTTTACTTTCAGAAAGTTGGTAATAAGTTTTCAGTTTTTCCCATTTCTTATTCTTAAGCTTCTGCTCAGTTAGTATGTTGAATGTTTTTGTATTATGCTAGTGCCAAGAGTTCACTTGGGATCACTTGTGGTTCCAAGTACCATGTCTCATCTAGGGTGTAGACTCGAGTTTTGACATTTATACTTAATTACATGATTTTAAGCTTATGGAAAGTTTTTTATGCTTTTTGGTTAAAAGATCTTGAAATCAACTATGTATAGAGTGTGAAGTAGGCAAAACTTGCAACTCGAAGCTTAAATCAAAGTTAGGATCTTGCCAAACAAGCTAGAAAGTTGAGGGGGTCAAAATATACACCTCCTATTAAGTTTACACCTGCACAAAGCAAGGGGAAGGGTAGGAAGAGGACCTTACAACTCGAGGGGCAAGTCAAGGAAGCTTGCCTTGCGTTGCAATGTCAGCCAGACCTGCCTAATTTTAGGTAGTTTTCCGAGTCCAACTTGGTGGAACCTTCAAGGTGTTTTAAATATTATGAATACCATATTTAGGCATTTTTAAGAGGATTTTGTCTATTGCAAAGAGAAGAACACCGAGGAGCACAAAGAAAAGGCAAAACACCATTATTCTATTAGTTACTTCTTAAACACTTAACATAGATTTTTTTTTTGTTGTTTATGATGTTTATCTTGTGTAATAGGTTATGAGAGGCTAAAATCCCTTATTCTAGTGTTATGTCCATTGTATGAAAAGCGTAGTTTATTTATTGATTGTTATTGTGGATTCTATCATCCATGTCTTGTTCTCTTAGTCTTATGCTTACTATTTTTTCTAGCTTCTCGACCCATTAGACAAACAAATAATTCCAAGTGGAACTCGATAGATGAAATCTAGAATTAGAACATGGGTTAAGTGGAGTAGGGTTTATCTAAGGATGGTTTAGTGGCTAAGACAAAAATGTACCGACTTTTACCTGCTTGGATCAAATATAGGAAGATATATACATGCATTCAAAGTGGTTTACCACATCCCCACTCAATGATGTAGGTGTAAAGCCAATCTAGGTAGGTGGTTAGAGGATTGAGAGACCATGATCATAATATCAACCTTATGACTCAACAAGTCGATATATATCTTAATCATGCTTAACAATGGTAAGTAACTATGATGGAAAAACCACTACATTCATCTTAATTTACTTGTTTTACTTAGAATAATTAGTAGATTAAACAACAACAACAAACTCTCTTAAAATCAATAACGCTTATTCTCATAACAATAGTAGTAAAGTTAGTAGCTTATTAGCAGCAAGTCCATGTGGGATCGATAATTATGATTACATACACTTGCTTGTGTGTGTATGGAAACTTGATAATAAGTTTTTGGCTCCATTGCCGAAGACTTAAAGTATTGGCAAACTTTAGGTTTTTACTATTTCTTTTGTTTTTGTAAGTGTTGAAGACTTGGTCTTAGTTGTATATTGTAGGTAACAGGTGTATGTAAAGTACTGACAATGAAACAAACTAAACTCCATTCAATCCAGAACCCAAAATATTCTTCCATCGAGGGTTGAGGGAATGAGTTTTGTTGCTAGCATAGAGCAACCACATGTCTGTTGTAATGGTTGACAACCCTCAAATAGAGATGGAAAACCTATCACCATCCATATTAGTTGTGTGAAAAGTGGCAATTCCACTCACAGGAAATGTTATCTACAGTATAGTGAAGCCTAACATTGCTGGAAGATGGGAGCTAAAGCATAATACGGTGCAATTATTGCACTCAAGTGGGCAGTTCACAGGTCTACCACATGAGAACCGACATGCTCATCTCCAGATTTTCTTGGAGATTGTACACTTACATCATACAAGGTGTCTCTTTGGACTATGTGAGACTCACGTTATTCCCGTTTTCACTTTTATGGGAAGCCAAACAATGGCTCAAAGTGGAACCATCAAACTCTATCACTTCATGGACTGACTTAGCCCAGAAATTTATCACAAGGTTTCTTCTCTCTAGAAAGATAAACTATGAAGTGAGATTTTGGGGTTTAAACAAAAGAAAAGAGAAGGCTTTCCCCAAGCATGGGAACATTTCAAGATCTTATTGTTGAGTTTTGCCCATCATAACTAGAGCAAGGAAGTTCTAT
The DNA here is from genome assembly GCA_003996215.1 of Jaltomata sinuosa. Lineage (NCBI taxonomy): Eukaryota > Viridiplantae > Streptophyta > Magnoliopsida > Solanales > Solanaceae > Jaltomata > Jaltomata sinuosa. The sequence continues at coordinate 9,515 of QJPP01003004.1, read as the reverse complement.
CTCACACTTTCATTAAAAGTTTAGATACTCAGTCTAAGATTTTTCTTGATTCAGCTGCAGGAGAACAAGTACTTGAGAGAATACATACAATAAGTTGGTGCTACTTTTAAATAGGTTGGAGTCCAGTAATCCAGAGTAGACTAGTGAACTAGTTTGTCCAATAGAGGTATAGTGAAAAAGGCAGTTGGAATTCTCTAAGTCATTGGGATAACAAGCATACAAGCACAAATCCCATCAATAAGAAACAACTTCAGTCAACTGAACAAAATATTAATGGGTTAGACTCATATGCATGGCCAAGTTAAGCAAGTGTAGCAAGTGTAGCAAGATCAGTTGTTCTATGAGGTTTGTGGAGGTAATTGATCTTCGGGAAAAAATGTGTATAAACTAGTCATTCTTAACCTCACGTTTAGTATTTTTATCGTGTTAATTCTATAGTTTGTGCTAATATTCATTTTTTTATATGTAGGAGTGTCTCTAGGGATTTCGATCTTAAATGATAGAAAAAGAAAAAAAAAAGATCCAAAAATGATCAAGGAAGAATCAATGTTGCAAAGAGTCAGGAAAGAATTAGAAATGGCCAACAATTTTCCCTTTGCGCCATACCTTGCAAAGAAAGAGTGGCGCAAGCCACCAAAGTTTTGTTATCTTGGACATGGCGCAAGAGCGGAGCAAGAAAAGCTTGAGTTTTGAATCTTGTTTGTTCCTTTGCACCATAGGCTTTCTTTGCAAGCATGGCACAAGCCCTTGGCTTCCTAGTCTATTTTAGATCAGGTTTTTAAAAGCCCCAAGCATCCTAGAATCTACAAATAGGGCTCCTTCACATTTTTTACAACATACTTCAGATTTTAAGAAGGGAAAGCTAGGGAAAGACTCAAGAACGATGGTTACTTTTATTTTCTTTATTTTATGTCCATTATTTAGTTATAAATTCATGAATTCTCTTCTCCATAAGAGATTCATGAGTAGCTAAACACTTTAGTTCTAGTGTTTTGTAAAACACATTATAGTTGTAGTTTGATTATCATTCATAGTTATTGAAGTTTTTTATATTGAGTTATTTATTTGTTCTTGGACTAAATTAATTTATTATTATACAAAATAGTCGATTACTATATGTTGCTTGTGAATTGAACTTGTAAGAGAGAATTCGGGAGCATAATAAGAACAAATAGAGCTTATTTGTGAATCTTATAAGGAAAAGGGAGTGATTCACTACTTGGATAAAATTATACCATTTAGCCTCGCTTAGTTAATACAAATGAAAATATACATTCACTCCACTATCGACTGACGACCATAGCAATATAGGCATTAGGAATAGTCGAGTAGTCTTAGAGTTGTTGGAAAATACTCAATAAAGTTATATTAACATGCAACTAGTAACTCAGTAAAATGAATAATTGTGATAATATGAAGACTCAACCAGACTGTTAAAGTCAAAGCCCTAGACATTTCTCCAATTTGGTAACAGCCAATGTTTTACAACTTTCTCAGATATTTATAGCATAATAACAAAACCTTCAATTATTTATTTCTTGAATAGTAAAATACAATATTTGAATTAGACTGCCAATGAACCCTTAGGAACCCAAGCCAACTAGGCCTTAATATGCAAATTGCCAACACCGCAGTTGCTACTGAAACAAAACCAATCGATGGAAAACCCACATCAATATGTAGATGGCTGAATCGAATCACCGACACACAATCCCAAAGAAAACCTTCATCGCCACCTCAGGCAACTACGAGGATACATAAACACATACAAAGAGTTATCTCCCTTCTTTTTCAACTAAACAAAAATCCTTTAGCACATACTAAACCTTACAAATCCTTTCTCGAATAAGAACCTGAAGCCATTACCTTACTACTCATAGCTACACGTCAAATTCAATAAGGCAGGAGAAGAATGGGCCGGATGCCCAACTCACCCGAAATGCTTACAAATACAACCTAACCACGAGGTTACGATCAACACTTAGTCAGAAGTGCTTAAAGTCAAGACCCAATCACGATGCCAACATCCAGAGTTCATCGAAAGAACTTCGATCAAGATTCATTCCAACTGGAGCTAAAGATACAACAAAACACTCAACAGACCAGGAAGTGGAGGAGACTATGGGAACAACCCATATACCTACCAACCTCCTAAACTAATCAACAAAGAGGGTCGACTCTAGACACTCGAGAGACCAAACCAATCTATGCACACTAGCATAACCAATACCTCCCAACTGAGGCAAAATCTCAACTCCGGCCCAACTACCGGTAATACACCGAACCATCACATGGATCTCTAGCCACGCTAGATAATGGCCTAGGCAATAACCATCTAGGACCGCTCAACAAGGGAAACCCAACCAAAAGTCCAGAATCACAATGAAACAAGGGTAACCCAACTAGAAATAGAATAACAAGAACTACCCACGAGCTACAACTCCCGAAAAATACCTCTCAAGGCTAACTTACCCCCATCCACTACTAAAGAATAAACTACCAATAAAACAACGTATCGATACTATAATTCGGGTAGCCAAACAACTTAAAAAAGTAGCAGGTAGGCATAGAAGCAATTATAGAGTCGCAACACGAGCGGGACTAACATAAGTCAAAGGTAGCAAAAGCCTGACCTGGAGTAACGATGTCAGGAACCTCTACCTCTAGCCCACCAAGAGGAGCATCAAGTTGATGGGGTCTAACTCTGGACTGAGTGGTCAAAATTGAAGCCCCAACCACCCCTCGCTGGGGACAAACTCAATAAAGATAACCAATCTCTCCACAATGATAACAAACAGGCTGTCTGGGATACACAATCCTGGGGCAATTCCTAGCAAAGTGCCCATGCTCACCACACCAAAAACAGCCTATACCAGATGAAATCCAACGGGAAAATCTTGCCTCATACTCCAATACCGACAGACAACCCTGCTAAAGAACTAGAAGCTCAACTATAACTGAAGCACCACTCACAGAACCAGGTACTGAAACACTTACCGGAGGACTCAGAGTCCTAGCCACAGTGTCCTGAAGAACTGGGGTAGCTATAAATCCAATCGAAGGCAGGGCTGACCCCACACCGCCTATCTGAGGCGGTAAACTCTCACTCTAAAGTCTTGGTGCTAACGGAAGCACTGAAGCAACAAGCACAGAAGCGTCGGGACCAACCGCTATCGCACTCGTCTGAGGCATCTCAGAATGAATGAACAACTGAAGTTTTAGAATTCAATAGAGCCAGGAACGCACGATGAGGAGCTAAGAAGATGAAATATTTCCTAACAATGCCCTGTAGCCTCCCGCAGATAGGATACGAACATCATCGTACCGATCCATGAGACTCTACTTAGACAATTGCTTCTGTACTATGACACCGGTGAACCTAAAGCTCTGATACCAAGCTGTCACGACCCGATTTCTTAAGTCATAATGGCACCTACAATCCCCCAGTAGGAGAACCAATTCCCGTAGCCCAGAACGGTTAGTAATGGGCTACTACCTAACCAAAATACACCAGCAAGAAGAAATAAGCGAAAGCAAAACTCGAATATAAATACATAAAGGAAACTACACCAACCCCAAGACTTGGTATCAATAGTACAGAAGCTTCTAATAGGATACAAGTGCTAGTAGTAACAAAATACAACATAAATTGCCTCCGAAAGTACAAGGAGCAACAGTACAACAAATGAGATGTAGACAAGCCCCGACCGTCAGGCGCTCACCCTAGTCTCAAAGATCCAAAAGTTGCACGAGTCTCCAACGTGATCAACGGTGAAAGCTCAGCTAATATCTGCACAAAAAAGTGCAGAAGTGTAGTATGAGCACCAAAACCACGGGTACTCAGTAGGTATCATAGGCCGACTAAGCGCATATAAGATATAAAAGCAGTAAGTAACAGATAGCAAGAAAGCAGTCACTGAGGCAATAAGCAAGGCACAAGGAGCTAGCACAGATCATCCATAACCAAGAGCTTCAAGTAACACATGCTAGCCCAGAGATGCAATTACACAGAATCACAGGTGAAGGAAAGGAGAATGCACCTGGAGTCCTTGTACAACAATATAAGTAAGTAGAGAGAGAGTTGAGAAAATAGCGTTATACTGGTAACCTCAAGTGGAAGGAAAAGACGGAGAGTAGTCTAACATACTCAAAATGGAATCAACCAGTATAAGAAAATCATAACACCAATCCAATCATATGATAGCATAACGAGGGAATCACCTCACAAGTACAACCCTAGGATGAAATAACTAGGCCACAATAACCGAGAGATACCACTCAGCTTCCCACAAGAATAGAACCAGAGTCTCACACTCTGCTCAGAAGGCCACACAAAAGTGCCTCAATAAGATAGGACTCCAAAGTCCTCTCAATAATCAAAAATCCCACAATCAAAGCCTCAATAGGCTAGCCATCACTAATCTTTCAAGAACCGGGTGCCAAGACAAGCTCTAAATAAAGACAGGAGTAAATATAGTCTACCTACAGTCCCAACGGCTGCCCATACAGCCGAGGAACACAATCAAGTGAAAGTAAATGCTCCGGCATCCCATACTACCGGAGCGTACACTGAACACACAACAAACAAGGGTGGAATCCAATGCATGATATGATATGATATGATATGATGTGTGAAATAGAACCTTTGTATGTACCTCCTTCGGTGCCAATCGGGCCCAGCAGGCAGGTTCCACGGAAGGACTCAGCCTGTATACCTCTACTTTACCGAATACCCTACCCTCTGGCGCACGTAGCCCGAAGCCCCAGGCCCAGAGCGGCAAGGTCCATGGAGGTCCCCGACCCCATACTAAAACTCAGTATAAAGACATGTCATCCGGAAGCAAGTCCGGGATCAAGTTAGAGACCCAGTCTCGAATATGCATGCCCAGACCCTGTCCAGGACTAAAGTAGTAGAAAATGCCTCAAAAACCCCTCCAAGGGTGCCCGGGCGTAACTGATGTGCCGCTATTTTACGGCACTTTTGACTCCTTTTAACTAAGAATAATCGTACGTTTTCAAGCAACCGTCGTCGTGTTTGATGTGCTTATGTTGGATTTTAAGGAAATGGAGACAAACATGGAAACGGAAGGAAAAATGAGCAAAAAGACATTTTGGATAAGAGTGACGGTTCAGGCGACGGTCCGTCAAGTGGGTGACGGTCCGTCAACCCCAACCGTCAAGTTGAGGCAGTCCACTGCCTAGTGGTGACGGTTCCGGCGATGGTCCGTCAAGCCAGTGACGGTCCGTCACCCAAACCGTCACCCTGAGGCAGTCCGCGATGCGGAATCCGAACATTTTTGGGTTTATTTCCTAGACTCCTATAAATACCCTATGTTAGGTTTATTTTACAGGTTGTTCACCCAATAGTTTTAGGAGAGTTTTTAGTCGGTTTTGAGAGCAACAACACGTTTTCTTGTTCTTGAATTCGTGTTCTTGATTTGTTCTTGGGATCTTGGTTTTTCTTGTTCTTGGATATTTGAAGATTGTTTTCATTATATTGTAAGAATCTCTTCTCCTTATTATGAATATGACTCTCTTCTCTTCTTCTTCTAGCATGATTAACTAAACTCCCACAACTAGGGTTGTGGGAGCCATGGCTAAAGTAGCGATATAGATTCTGGGTAGCGACGGGTTAAATATATATGATTGTCACGTTGTTAATCATTCATGCTTAACGTTTTCTAGTGGTTGCAAATATTAGAACATGCCTAGGTTTAATTTGCTTGAGCAAAGAGATTAAAACCAGGAAACGTGATTAACGACGAGGATTCGAGACTACTAACTCTCGTCTTATGATTAATGCTGTAACTAGATTAATCTACTTGATGTTTAGGATTGAAATCTAAAAGCATACCTTTTCAAGTTCGAGAGAATTGAAAAGTAAATTCGTCTATTTGGTTGAGAAACATTTAGATGATACCATTGTTACCATCGCCATGGTGAACACTTCCCTAGTTCACTCTCACATTGATTAAAACTCAGACATTATTGCTTGTTTTGTTCGTATATTGATCGCTCAACCCCCCCCCCCCCCTTATTTACCGAAAACTATTGACCATTAGTCAACTAATTCACTAAAGACTTAACTTGCACCATATTCTCTGTGGGATCGACCCCAACCTTTGTTGGGTTCTATATTTGACAACGATCGCTTACGCTTCTTAATTGGAGTGGTACTTTGAGCATTATCAAATTTTGGCGCCGTTGCCGTGGAATACAGTTGTTTATTAAGTCCGGTGTGTTTATTTGACTCTTAGTCATACTTTCCTGCTTTTATGTTTATTTGTTGTTTTTGTTTTTGATAGGGTACAGAGTTGTGCATGCCAAGTACCTGGCGCTCGGGTGAATCAACATTACCTTATGACCCCGAGCCTGCTAGAACATTGAGGCGGAATATGGCTGCACAACAAGAGGCAGCAAGGCTCGCTGCAGAACTGCAGGCCCAACAAAATCTGAATGCTGGTGGTCTGCAGGACGATGTTATGCTGAATGATGAGGATATCGACTTGGATAGAGTTGGCGCTACGGGCGTCATTGCTCTTCCACCGCTAGCGCCCGGAGCCAAGTTCAACATCACTAGCATGATGATCCAGCTGTTGAACTTGAGAGGAGTGTTCCGTGGTGCCGCTGGTGATGATCCAAACCAGCACCTGATGAATTTCGTGGGCATCTGCAAGTCGTTCGAGTTGCCTGGAGTGAGTCAGACAGCAATCAGGCTCAGGTTGTTTTCGTTGTCTCTGTCTGACGAGGCAGTATTGTGGTTGACAGAGCTGACCCTCGACTCTATCACAACTTGGGGAGAGTTGAAAGGAGCTTTCCTAGAAAGGTTCTTTCCTCCCTCTAGGATGATACAGTTGAGGGATGAAATTAGCAATTTCAGACAGCAACCTCACGAAGTGTTATATGAGACTTGGTTGCGGTTCAAGAAGAAGCTGACACAATGCCCGAACCATCAATTGACCGACAATTTTTTGATGCAAACGTTCTACAGGGCACTGAATTTGGCTACCAAGCCAACGTTAGACAACGCAGCAGGTGGTGCATTCATGGGCCTCACTTTTGTTGAGGCCACAACTACTTTGGATAGGCTCACCAAAACCAACAGGGCCTGGCATACACGGGATACAGAGGTAGCAGCTAGCACTTATGCAGTTGGTATGTCAGCTGAGCAGCGCAGAAAAGAGGAGGAGCGCGACCAAGACATGGCGCATCTGAAAACACAATTGGACCTATTGACAAAGCACTTATTTCGGGAGGCGTAGAGAAGGTGAAAGTTGTTGGTTCCCAAGGTAGAGCAGCAGAGTTGGAAACTGATGAGGAGGTGAATTACTTGGGGGGTTTCCAGGCCAATGGCCAAGGAAACCAAGGTCGGACCTATCAGAAAGACAACTACTATGAAAAAGCTAGCTACAGAGATCGCGAGCAGGGAAATTGGAGGAATAACACCGATAGAGGTGGCTTGTATGTACCACCTGGTAATCGGGATAAAGCTAACAATGAGGCAGGGACTTCCAAGCTAGAGAACATGATGGCGAAGATGCTGCTGAAGGTAGAATCGACTGACTCTGGGGTGAAGGAGATAAGGACTGAGTTATCGGCCATGAGTCAAATAGTAGAGGCGCATTCCACCTCGATTAAGCAATTAGAGCAGCAAGTGGGGCAAATCTCGGCATCTCTGAACCAAAGGAAGACAGGTACCTTGCCAAGCGACACTACTCATCCGAGGAATGACGCGAGCTGTATGGCGATTACCACAAGAAGCGGAAAAATATTATCGGAATCACATCCGGTAATTTAGACTCAAGTTGAGGGTGATAGCGCCAACGACATGGAGGTTGAGGAGACTACTGAAAATCCCGTAGATAAAAGCAAGGAAGCTGAAAAGCTTCCAACTATGATGCCTCGACCACCGCCTCCATTCCCACAACACCTGAAGAAGAAAGCGGAAGATGGTAAGTTCCTGAATTTCCTGACCATGCTCAAGCAGATATCAATAAACATCCCATTGGTGGAAGCGCTTGACAAATGCCCGGATATGCCAAGTTCATGAAGGACTTGATTACAAAGAAGAGGTCGGTAAGTTTCGAACCAGAAGATAACCTCCACCACTGCGACGCTATTTCCTCAAGGTCGTTAGTCGAAAAGAAGGAAGACCCAGGCGCGTTAACTGTTCCCTGCACCATTGGGAAGCTCAACTTCAGGAAAGCCTTATGTGATCTTGGTGCTAGCATCAACTTGATGCTGCTAGCAGTCTACAAGCAATTGGGCTTGAGAGCACCTAAACCAACGTCCATGAGAGTGTTGATGGCTGACCGTTCGGTAAAGTGACCGGTGGGAATATTGTCCGATGTGCTAGTCAAGGTTGGTAAGCTTATATTCCCCGCTGACTTTGTGATCTTGGATTGCGAAGTAGATTTTGAAGTTCCCATAATATTGGGACGACCATTGTTAGTTACGGCAAGAGTATTGGTTGACATGGAAAGAAACGAACTGACCTTCAGATTAAACAATGAAGTGATCAAGTTCGATGTGTCCAAATTGATGAAGCAACCAAGTGACATGAGGGTGGTCGCGGTCGTCAATGTTATTGAGGAAGCTCCTGCGAATGTGCATCTTAAGGAGAAGGGTTTGGTCGAGACTCTAGCTGTTGTGAGAACGATGCTGTGAGAAGGGAAACATGTAGAGGAAGGCGGTGAAAATAGATCAAGGAAACGAAAACACCGCAAGAGAATCTGCAAAGAAAGAGCGAAGAAGTTGTCGCGATGAGCTGCGGAGCCGATGAAAGAAGAAGCTGGAACGCAACAGAAGTGTGTCGCGTGCACACACTCCATCGAGTTCTCCTGCTTTAGAGACCCTGGCGGTCTCCAACATCATGTCAGAATCTGAGTCCTATGGACTTCACATGTATTCCTTATTCTCACAGTTTTAGTTTTCGCATGTATGCATTGGGGACAATGCATGAGTCTAAGTTGAGGGGGTTGGGAAACCTGTGAGTCACCACCGAGGGTTTTTGTTGCCGAGTTCTTTTCCCTCCGGTGTGCTATCTAGTAGAACCGGCATGTTTAGGTTGTCGTTTAAATTTTTAGTTGTTTTCTAGTGTCTATAGCAAGCATCATGGCGTTTTTCGTCTCTAAAAGGAGCCCCCCCTCTGAAAATTTTCTGGTTTTGTACTTATGTTGAAACGATTGACTGTCTGGATCCTGGGATGTCATTGTGTGGTTATGATTGGAATAAGTATGTTAAGCCGAGTTGTTGTCTTGATAGTTGGTAGTGGTATGGTTTCTTGGTGCCAAGTGTGTGTGAGCGTACTGTTATAAACTCTTACTCTGTGCATGCATCTAGAACTTGCCCGGTCTATTTTGTTAAAGTTTGAAGTTGGTTGCTTAGGAAAGGATCACAGGCCCTTTTTGTGTGCAGTCCACTTAACCTATAAGACCGTCCAAGTGCAAATAGTCCCTTTGAACCCTGTTTGAGCCATAATTGACCTTGTTCTTTCAATAACCTATCACCATTCC